>VDFB02383473.1:0-13321 GCA_007258455.2 Sequoia sempervirens | reverse complement strand
CCAGAGGAGTATCATCAGATCATAAAGCATCAATGCTAAGTTTCAATGTTTTTACCTAACATGTTTGCTCATTGTGTAGATATAGATCAAATATTTGTTGTTTCTTTGTTTCATCTGGTAACAATATGTCGGATAAAATATGGCTCCCACAATGGTTGAGCCCAACATGCTGTCCTCATATGTTTTGACAAGGATAAGAATGTAGAGTCTTTCATTGTAATTCCATTGAATAGGTATTTATCATTCATAACAGTGAGAAATATTAGTTCACTGTCACAAATAATAAATTATATTTTCTCAATAGAATTACAATGGAAAAGAATGAGACAGTGAGGGATGAATATCAAGCCAAGAATGCAGTCTCATTTGAATAAGCATCATGATGCAGCTACAAAGAGAAAAGAAGCACAGTACGTATGATTCAAAGGCACTGTTTCATGATGGATTGAGGAAAAATCATTAAGAACAATACAAGGATAGTGATACTGAGTGAATGATCAGATTAGTAACCAATGCATGCAATGGAAATCTTCATCAAGATAAACAATGGTACATTGATTGTTTTATAACAACAAGCTTCCTTGCATGACAGTGATATTATGTTTTATCAATGAACAATGATCTTGAAGACTCGATGAGAATTCAATGCAAAACTCAGTGAGAATTCAATGCAAAAATTCAATAGACAAATCACTTGATAGCTTTCCAATAATCCAAAGAACCATGAAAATCAGTGATAAGAGGATCATAGCAGTGATAGGCTTCAAGGGTCAACATTGACAAAATGACTATTTTGTCAAAAGGTAACCTCAATAGCAGTTTATCAAAGAGAAATGGTGAATGGTGATTTGTAAATTTCTATATAATACTTGTTACATTTTCATGATAGTCTCAAACTTGTAGGGTTTGTAGAAGTAGTGGTGAATTTAGTGCTTTTTCCGCTTTAGCAAAGTTCAACTCAAGCAGAAAAATGATTATTGATGATCAAAAAAAAGATAGATTCTTTGTGTAGATGCAAAGGAGGAAATAAAAATGATGATATTTAGATATTTTCATGCTTTATGCAACCTATATCTAGTCTTCAAAACCTAAGTGATGACCTGTACAGGGGCAGTCTACAAGGAGCTATCAGTTTTGAAGGGCAATATGGAGGAAATGCACAGAGCTCAAAATGGTGCCTTCAATTAGTGCATATGTTTTCTAGGAGTGACAGTTGTTGTTTTGAGTGGATGGAAGGAAAGGTACAGTGCTAATCAATAAGGTGGTCATCATTTCCTTTAAGGACAACAAGTTAGTTTTTTAAAGTGGCAATTTTGACAATCAAATAATCAATAGATTTAATAACAAAGAGAACTACACTAAAGCAACATGAAGCTTGTAATTTTTGTGCAAGGAGATATAAGATTATTCTTGGAATATTAATGTCATCCATAGAACATTGTTGTTGAACATTGTTTGGAAAAGATGTGTAGGGTCTTTGAATTATACCGTACTATGCAATGGCATTGAATCATTTTGCAAACCTTTTTTCTTTTACAGGGCAGCATTTTCTTGTGGAACAATTGACTGAGAAAGCTCTTGTTTCAACTTCCCACCCTCTCATGAAATCTCATTCATATTATGATCTTTCACGACCTAATCATATCAAAGGGAAATATGACAATTTTGGCCACTATTACTTGACATCACGAGGAAATAATGATGCCCATGTGTTAAAAATCAACAGAAATCAATAGAGGGAAATTAAAGAAAAGCACGGCATAAACCCAAAATGACAAGGGTTCGAAAGGTGAAGTCAATGCTTGCACAATGAATGTAAAATCGTGTTTCTTCTTCCAACACAAAGATAGTCTCAAATTGCAATCAAAGCCAAGAAGAAAATTTGTTTGAGCTATCAAAGCTCATAAGAAACAAGTATGTAGAAGGTTGAAGTTTTAGCCTGCAATGAGTAAGCTTGTTCATCTGTTTCTAAAAGATCATATTTAAATAGAGCTCGACATCAAATGTGAAATGCATATAAAACTAGAACAAGTGCCCAATATTTTCAGTTGTATAGACCTGACAGAGAAGCATCGAGCATATGATAGACAAATATACTGAAAAGTAGAGCTTGAGCAATCAGTTTTCTCATAGAAATGAAAGTTTTACAACCATTTTTCAACATATTGGAGCTTGATAAATATAGAAAAGTGTATTCTTACCAGTGTTCGAGCAAATGAATCCTTCAAACACAGTTGCATAGCTCCATATGAAACCCTAATCATGGTGACATAATAGAGTGCTTGCTTTAGGGTCGATGAAAATGAAATGCATTTTAGCTTTTTTCCTTTGGTTTTGTTTGTTAGGGTTTGCTGCCCTAATGCTAATAAGTAAAAAGGAATTTTTTGCCTTATGTTTAAAACTTTGAAAATGAAACTAATACCCCACATATCAGCATATCTTGTGTAACCTTTTTCTTAATACTTTGTAAGGACTTGGTCAAATATTTTTGCATATGCTTTTCATGATGTGATCGACCTTTTTTCTTTTTTGCAGTGTAAAACAATATTAAAGTGTTGTCATTATAAATCACTTTAATATCTATTATAATTGCAAGAGAGGAGGCGTTGCTTTCAAGATAGTGTCAAAGAGATATAGTTGGGATTTTATGCTTTTGCAAGCATATAGGGAGGCTAAGGGAGGTTTGCAAACATATGGAGAGAATATAGGAGTGTTTCATCACCTTTTTTGGAGGGAATGAGAGCATTTAGGAGTTGGTTTCTTGTGCCTTTATGTTTTTCTTGGTCAAGCTTTCCCTTTCCAACATTTTGGAGCTCTTTTGAGGGAGTTTTGGTTGAAACTTTTTGGTCTTTTTGGAGGCATCTGACCAAAAGAAGCTTCTAGTCCCTTTTTTGGTGGAGTCTCTTGGTTGGCTTATATTCACTTCACTTTTCATTTTGCAAAGTTAGTTCTTGCTTGATTTTCCTCTACTTTGTGACTTTTTGGAGTCCTTGGCAGAAAAATTGCATTTTATGTAACTCATTTATAGGCATGTATTACAGTATTTTACCTTTGAGATTCAATAAGATGTAGTGATTTTGACCTTCTCAATGTTTTTTACTATGTGTAGTTGAATGATTGATGTATGTTTTTTTTTTGTGATTTATGCTTGAATCCTTAAATGTATGTCTTACCTTTAACACCTCTAAACAGAAAATGCATGGTTTGTGTAGGTTGTACATTGTGACATAGTGTTAAACAATAGTTAGTTGTGAGAATCTTCAATTCTCCTTCTAATTTTGCAAACATTAAATCCTTCCTATGAAATATTAATACATGAACATGAAAAAAGGTGTGAGTTGTGTCTTGAAACAAGGTAGTTTATTGAACTCATTGTGCATGTTATACGGTAGTATTTGTCATAAAAATTTGGTGTTTTCACCTTTTAAAGCATTAGGATAGTGTTTTCATTTTCATGCTCTCCTCCTTTTTCTCTGCAAAGCTTTAGCTTAGAGTAGTTTAGGTGACACCATAGGAAGCCAGCCTTCTTCGAAGGTTTGATCTCATATAAGGTACCCAATCCTTGGGATCATTCCCATGTTTCAATAGATTGTTAAACTTCAAGTTCAAAAGGGTGCAAATCTAATTGATAACAATGATATAAGCCAAGTTTTCCCTAATGGGGCAGCCAAGTTAGAGATGATAGATGCCGCAAGGTTCTCATTGTTGGTGTAGACATCCAAATTTGGACACTTAATTTATCCAAATTTATCACTTTTCGTCCTAGCTTATCCTCTTATTTGGGTTAATTAAATAATATTACTATTATTTAATCAATACCCTGAATACGCCAAATCCTAAGGTATTTAATTAATAATTAAATACTTTACCCTCTTTAATCCTCCTTTCATCAAATAAATTAAATAAATAATACATTTATTTAATTCCTCACATGTGTCATTTTCATCTAATCTTAATCCATCTCCTAATCTCTTCATTAGGGATGTGCACATGCCTAATCCTTGATTAGGATGTGTCACATCCTCCAACTGCAAGTTGGCTACAAGCCTCATTTATCTTCTAATTCTTGATTAATTAATCTTAATCGATTGCAGCAGATCAACTCTCCATCCCAAGGGTGCACTGAATTCCTTTTTATTCCTCAAGTCCTTTTTCCCATGCATCTTCTAGAATCTTTGACTTGTCACATCAAGTCACATGTGAATAGCTTGCCACCTTTTGAACATTGTCTTATCCACTAGATTCTTCCAATCATTGTGAATTTAAAATTCACTTTTATTCACCAAGATTCTTCCCATCTCCCAATGTACTTGCAAGGTACTTGTCCTTCCTCCACATCATGTGTTTCTTCTCCACCTCACTTACACCTCATCTCCTCTTAGCCACTTCACCATCCACATGTCAAGATGTGAGGGCTTGTGAGTTCTCAACCCACCATAGCCCTTCATCTTGACCTTGTTGGATGAATCTCAACCGCTGAATTCTCTAGAAAATTTAAATTCTTCTATAAATACCCCTCCTTAAGGGCATTAACAACACTTTTCATTTTGAGCAACCTTATGCTGTCAATTTGCATTCTCAAGCATTCACCATCATTTAGCCATCCACTTTGATCATCTTGCATATTCAATCTTGCATCTAGCTACACCAAAAAGCCATCCAAGGAGCACACAAATTCATCTAAATCAAGGGCCAACCAAGGAGTCTTCAACAAAAAGGAAGGTATAATCAATTTGCATTTTATTTCATCTATTTTCCTTGTTTTATCACTCTTTAGGCTAATCATTGAAGTGTTCTTAGTGTTTTATCATTTGCATTTTTAAGTTATTTTGCACATTAGAATAGGAAAAATTCAAGGTACACAATTGGTCAATGGCCACAGGTTGAAACTTTATAAGAAACCAATATAGAAGGAATATTTCATTATTTCTCTCATTCAGTAGTATGGTCCTCTCAGTGATCCAGATACAAGTTCAGAAATAGTACACAATAATGACTCAGCAACAGATGTACCAAGATCTTCAAATGACTCATTGGTTGAGCTACACAGTTCACCCCCTGAGGTCACACAAGCTTAATTTACTCATCCACCTCATATGTACACACAACACAGCTACAATGATACACATTTGTTTTACAACATTCTCCATATTGCAGTAGGGACCTATAGCTTCATCTATTAAAGTTGTTATATTTCAGTCAGGGACCTATTGCAGTAGGGACTTGTAGCATATAACACATGCTATGTCAAACTTCAGTTCATGACCTATTGTCGAAGGAACTCGTAGCTCGCTATGTCAGAAATTTCAAAATTTGGCACCACATTAATTGTAGATTATCAATTTTCACTTCACTTTTTCATCACATGTGCAGTAAATAAACTTGTCATGTTGGTACATGCAGCATGCTCATTTAATTTCACAATGCATATTTTGAATTTCACAATTCGAATTATCACATCATTTCATTCATTTGTACATTTCACCTCATTTCAAACCATGCGCCAACTTGTCATTAATTTCACAATTCATTTATTCATTCATAGCAATTAAATCATGTCACATTAGCATCATGCAATAGATAATCTTCAAATTAGTTTCACACACGTGGAAGGTCAGTTCATAATATTTGACAGGTATGCATACTACACAACCATTATTAACATATCTTTTCAATGTGATTCAATATGTACTTACATTAAATCTAGCATACATTTTAATCATTACTTCTATTTCCATACTTTGTAATTATTCCCTTCGCCTATTTTTCTGAACTTGAAGTGAGGACACTTCAAGCATTTAAGTTGGGGGGAAGGGTAATATATTTTCCAAATTTTAGTCTTCTCCACCACCAAAAAGTCAAATGAAGAACTAAAGAGCAATGTGCAAACCTTTTTTCCATACCCTACTTTGCACTTATAACCTTTTTCCTATCGATTCCAGTTAACAATTTCCTAAATTCAAGCCAATTCTAAACCTTTCAAGCTTATAGAAGCTCAATAGAGGAGAAAAGGGAAAAGTGATTGAATTGTTGAAGGAAAAGCGCATGTAAGAGTAACAAAAACTTGGGTTGGTGGACTATTGAGATTGAATTTGGGTTGAATTTTCAGTTCTTGAATATTTTTTGATCAGAAGTAGAATGCATCACCATGGGATGTGACATCGTTAGAAGGGAGCCAGCTACACATAAATAGATAGTGGAAGATGCATTAGTGTTACCCATTTTTATAAGGGTAGGATGGATGGATTACTTTTTGAATCTAACAGAATTTGATGATGATATAACAAGAAGATTTGTAGTTATATTGGAGCATGTTGAAGCTATGGTAAAAGGAGCAATTACACAAGTATCTAGTTTTCCTAGGACTAGAGCTGAATTTCAAGTTCAAGCAGATGTAGTAGTTGCAAGAGAATAATTTTGTGAGCAAGGAGAAAGCTTGGATTCATCATCCCAAGGTACAAAAAAACTTTCACTTATGTGGGTTTGGGCTTCCCATGCCTCATTTATCATCAAGTAGCTCACATGTGATGGTAGGTTTAATCTTCTTTACACTATGTATTTCAAATTATAAACCCATTCACGACATAATAGACTTGTGAATGTGCCAAACTTCTTCTACAATTTATTAAAGAGAATGGAATATGGATACCAAAAGCGAAATGATTTAGCTATTTCCATCATTGTTTTAATATTACATTAACAAAAGGAGTCTTAGAATTCATTACCCATAAGTATCTTGGGAAGATTTTTGTAAAATGTCCAGGACATTAATAGTGTACTAGAGAGCAACCTACAATTTTGAAACCCTAGAACCATTAGTTGAGCTTGTAAAAAGGAAACCCTCTTGGTTCAGCGGCTCCACCTACCCGCAGCCAAAGGCCGAACCTAAGGAGGATAATGTGCAAAAATCATCACCCACCTACAACATCTAGGCAACTTCTATGACAAAGAAGACCCCATCCACCTCTCTAAGACACCAAAAGCTAGAGAAAAAGGGGAATTAACCCTTCTACACCAGCCTAAAGGGATACAAAGAAAAAAGAAACATAGAAAGAGACATCACCGCTACACCTAGGCATTCTAGCAGTTGAAAAAAAAAAAGGTGTTATGAGGGAAGCATAGAAAAACGAGGAGAAGAATTAACATGTAAGAGGAAATAGAAAGAGGGAAAACATTATGATGGTTGTTTTGACTCAAAGGTGAATGAAAATGTTCCTAAGAAGGTGCATGTCCCTACTAAAAGAAAATGGTATGTGTCCACCTCAAACTTAGACACAAAGGATGTATTTATTGCACATAAAACCAAAAGAAGAACCCCAGACAACCCAAGCAATGATGGTTATGAATACACAAAAGGTTGTGATAAGACTTTAGGGGATGAAGAAATATTTTTAGAAGAAAGGAATGTTAGGAAAGAGTTGGAGGAAGCATTAGAGAGAATTAAGTAGTTAGAAGAACAAGTGAAAACTTATGAGCAAAGGGATAAAGAGAGGGAGATGGAGGAGAAACTACAGACATATAGACATGGGGCTAAACTGGACCTGTTGGCACAACTTGCCATAATTAAAATAGGGGATACACAACTTATAGCAGAAAATAGAAAACCCATGCCTATAAAGACTCCAACTCATCACACAACTCTATCCCTTGGGTATCAGTTATGGAAAATTATTGATGAATTTTCACAAGAGAAGGAAAATGGAGAAAAGGAAAAGAAAACCAAATTGCAAAGCATACCAAAGTGTTGGAGGGGAAGGATATTGAGCTGAAAAATTTAGCAGTCAGAGTGGAGGAGGTGATAGATAAATTTTCCCAAATCATTAGATGCAGACCCCCAACAAGAACTTATGCATTGTTTTTGCAAGAAAATTTTCTAAATTTTTAGTTTAGCAGGCTAATAAGTAACCAATCAGTTGGAATGAGTGGGAAATATGAATTTCTTAATGTTTTTGCTGATTCTACACTAGATGAACAAGATCAAATTTGTGAGTACTATCTACACAATTATGTAGTGCCTGAGGAAACAGAGTGGAACCCCTTAATGTTTGTGGGGGATTTATAGATCAGAGCACTAGCATCATACTTTTAGAATGAAGGTTTCAAGGGTGAACTTATGGAGGAATATGAGGAGAGAGAGAAATCTATTGCTCTCGTAGTCAAGAAGGAATCAAATGACCCTAATGTCATCATAGATGAATGGTTACAACTTTTGAGGCATAAAGGACCAGGAGGAAAGATC
The DNA here is from genome assembly GCA_007258455.2 of Sequoia sempervirens. NCBI lineage: Eukaryota > Viridiplantae > Streptophyta > Pinopsida > Cupressales > Cupressaceae > Sequoia > Sequoia sempervirens. The sequence goes on along the minus strand of VDFB02383473.1, from coordinate 5,082 downwards.
ACGAGATTGAGGATGCAGGACTATAATAGGATGTAGACATTGGAAGTTGGTTTGGTTCATCATAGTTATATGTACAGTAGAGATGGGATAGTTTGACTCTAGAACTACAAAAGAAAGCACCACATTCAATATACAACTTCTTGGCTATGCTTGAAAGGGTACACAGGTATATGGATATTGCTTGTAACCTTGTACTTAAATGTCTGCCATTAACATTCCAACCACTTATCCCTCTTTATCTAGTACCCCATTAGACATGGGATAAGATGGAGGAAAGTGAGCAGATTGAACTTACTAGGATGAAGAAGCTTTCATGTTACAGGGGATTCTACCTAAAGCATATCAAGGGAGTAAATAATTTCATGGACCTTAGGGAGATTACACTGCACTATAATTTGTCTTCCTAGTTCATTTGCTTGAGGGAAAGCAAAAGGATAGTTGGGGGAGTGATGAATCCATTTATTAGCTATTTTTTTGTTATCTTTATGCTACTTATAAGACATTCCTAAGAAAATTATTCCTATAGTATACCATCCTTTATGATTATCATGCAGACCTTGAACTTGGTTAAAGTATATGGAAATGTAGTTATGATATAATGGTGTTGTTTGATTTATACGTGAATATGTATGCATTATGATTGATATCTATGTTTAATCATGGTAGTTAGTATTGTGTATGTGTTTTATGGACTAATCCCTTGTAGCCTTAGAAGATACTATAGCCCACAACAACTACATAATGCAATTGGTAGCCGAAGGAGTTCCTGGAAAAGGAAACAGGGGATGTTCTTGAATACATTGAACATGATAACTACAACATGGAGACACCTGATGAAGACAATCATGCATCATTATGAAAAAAATTAAGGCATTGAAGAAGGAGAACCCTCTTATCATTAGGATTCTGGCATAACTGATCTTATGTTCTATGTTTTAGTTCTGTTATTGTAGAGTTCTAATCCTATTTGGATTCTTATTTCTTTTCAATTGTAGTTAGGATAGATAAATCTTAATTATGCTCTAACATCTAGGAGAGTTGTGACTAATGATTTCAGTTTAGAGTTGTGTTTTGAATAAACTTCCTCGTGTGAGTATATAGTCGATGGTTGAGTCTTTAGATAGGAGTTGATTAATCTTTCAGTTGTGGATTTGGTTATCAAACACTTTCCAGTTTTTAGTTGTTATTACACAGACATGTTGATTGTTCAAACATGGTTTTTTTTAATACAATTCTTGAGCAAGATTTCATGTGATATTTTAAAATGTGTCATGAATGATCTTGAGTTAATATGGTTGAGTTGAATATGAGGATTTAGATTTGGTTTAGTTTAGTGGAGACAACCACCTAAGCAAGGGCCACTCAGGTATTTCCCTTCAATTCATTTATAGTTTTATTTATGTTAAGTAGTTACTTCTTAATTATAGAGTAAATTAAGATAGATTTTCATATCAAGATCCATAATTATTGTTCATCTTTATAATTGCATTCATATAATTTAGAATACTCCAGAGTGTAGAATAGGTTCAGTTAATAGTTTCTAGTTAGTTTCAGCATTTTACCTGTTAACAGTAGTTTAGTCACAGACTATGCTATAGGTACTCGTAGCCAAAGCACCAACTTTACTTCTTTCATTGTTATGCATTTTTATGATTTTCTAGCAAGTAGAATACCTTCATTAAGATAATTTAGGTAACCTCAGGTCTTTGAAATCACATACAGTTCCAACACAATCACAAGCCTACTAGTCCTGGTCGATAATCTAATAAAAATATTTTCAATGTCAAGTGGACTCTTCAGCTAGGTTTTCCCCTGAATTGAGTGATTTCCACCAAGCTTATGAGGCATTAGAATGGACTCTACAAAAACCTCAAAGCTTACAATGTGTGAAATCAAAGACATATTGACCAAAGAACAATCTACAAAAAAACATGAAAGAACACTTGCCCAACTAATCAAATGCCTTTCCTAAGTCACAAAGAGGATTTATGTGGTCCATAAGCTACCAAAAATACTCCTTATGTTAGTCCCCAAATCATGGATTTTAAGTCCCATACCACCATGAGAGCTCTATGAAAAAACACATAAGTTGTTCAAATGAACAAGGAAAGAAAATAGAGAGTAAAGACACCATAAACATTAAAGATGCCTGAATAAACCCTTGTGAGGTAAAAAAGTTAAGCTATAATTTGGCTAAAAATTCACTTAGAAGCACTCCAATGGTCACAATAGTGATTCTACAGCCTCTAGGTCAATTACAAAGGTCACAAACACTAAGAAACTCTCCAAAGATCACTCTTAACTCTCTTGATAATGCATGAAGTTTCCTACACAAAAAAATTCAACTACAACTCTAAAAGATTACTTGTAATATTCCTTCTTACTTTACTAAAATTCATACATACTTTATAGAAACATACATCATCTAGGAGACAAAATGGATCACTATGCAAAAGAGGATGTTGAAAAATGTGAGCTCTATAATGTAATTGGACTTGTATGATTGGTATTACCTTTTCATTGCTTTTTCCAAGGGTAAATCATGCATTCACCATAGTAGATTATAAATTCAACACAACAATTACACTTTTTCCATCTGTGTAAACCAACAGTTTTGCTAAAATGGATAGAATGTTGTGTTTCTTTGTCTTTTTCAATCAATTAAAGCCTACACAAGGATGTTTCGTTCCTCCATGATTATTCTCCAACATCAAAGAAATAGTTCATTGTCCCAAAAAAATTCAATGAGCACCCAAATTCCCATTTTTAGATTACACCTTCCCAATTAAGGAGCTTTTGGATAAAACTCAATGAATGATGGTGAGCCCCTCAATTGATGGCTTTGTTCCCACCTTTCTTTTCATGACAATAAAAACACAAACCAAATTTTGGTACACCTCTATCCCCAATCATTTGTGTGATAATAAAGTATATTTCTTAAAGTTGGAGAAACTTGCTTAACAACTCTTTTTGAAGGAAGCATCCTCCCATGAAGACTCGAGACCTTATAGGTTGCTCTCTACCCTAACAAGCATGCAACATAAAGAATTCACCATTCTTAATCATTCAGTATTTTTCACCCTCCTATACAATACTACCTTGTGGTCATAATGTTCTGCCTAAGATGACATCACACATATCTAGAAGAGGAACATTAAACACTATTTCATCAACAAAGTTAGTTCTAGCTTAAAATCTTAAATTGTATTGTTAACTAATTAGCATACCAACACCTTCTTTGATCCAACCCAACCTATACAGTTTAGGATGTTGAAAAATTTGAGGCCTAGCTTATCTATCATATCTTGTGAAACCAAGTTAGCTTACGAGCATGAATCAAACAAAGCATCAACTTAACACTTTTACATTAACCTTGATGTTACACAATTCTTCTTTTGATAACTTACTAATCCTTTTAGCATCCAAATAAACTTAGAATATCTCTCAATTTCTTAACCTTTCTTATTGGCTTCATTGTGATGAGCACACACTTATACTGAGGGGGGGTGATGTGGGGGTGAATCAGTATAAGAAAATTTTTACCAATTTAAAGTTAATCAACCACAAAAAATGTAATATCTTAACAATTAACACAAGAACACCAGAATTCATGTGATAACTCTTACAATAAAAAAACCATGATAAAATATTACTTTTATATAAATCTCTTTTACAATCTTCATAGGAACCAACCTATAGGAGACCAATACCCTCTTATCTAATTTGTAGGATCTAATCCATTGGAGACACCAATCCTCACAACAGGGTGTCAAATTAGTACGAGACACCAATCTCTTTAATTTGTAGGAACCAACCTACCAAAGACACCAATCTCTTTAATTTGTAGGAACCAACCTACCAGAGACACCAATCTCTTTAATTTGTAGGCACCAACCTACCAGAGACACCAATCTCTTTAATTTGTAGGCACCAACCCATTGGAGACATCAATCCTCCTCAGTGAGCACCAACTCAACAAGAGACTCCAATCTCTTTGGTATGAGACACCAACCTCATTTTGTGTGAGGCCCCAATCTCTCCAATATGATATCACCTTCACAATGTTGCTTCTTCAACAGATGATGGAAAATTCAATCTCCTTTGTAAGAATATTAATCTCATATATCTTCAATGAATGATATTCATACAAATTGTTTCACAATATCTACCTTGAACAATTATTCTTCTCTCCTCATCAATTTCCTTGTGTTTGAACAATGTATCTTTTAGGCTCCACACTTGTATCTATCTATCTTCTTATATTATCTTCTCATACCTCTTACTACTCAACACCCACTACACTTGGTATATATATATTATATTTCTTTATATTCCCCACACACCATCTTCTCCTCAATTCACAATCATATTTTATATCTTCATAACCTAGTGAAGGGATGCATCACATGTAAGAGAGATAAACCTTATGAAAGTCACATCTTTTCATTATCCAGTCTTTATCTTAATTGATGCCTTCTAACATGTTGTTTATTATCAAACAAATCTTTAAACTATATTCCTACCTTTGTTCCTTTTCATAGGGTCACTTCCTTTGAGAAAGATGATCACTACCTTTTATAAAAAAATAATTAACTTCTAATACAAATTCATTGCCCTTTAAGGTTAATCTCAATCTTTAATTTAATAATCATTGATTCTTTATTCTTTAATATTAAATGATGTTTTTCTTTTTGAAAGATAATCGTTGCTTTATCTTTTTAAAGATCACTTTTTCCTTCTGATAATCATGATCGCTTGCTTTATATTCTTTATTGTTGTCTTTATTAATCTTCATAATTGCTATTTTAGACTGTAATCACTTCTATTCATATTGTTGACCATGATCATATCTCATTTCACTCTTGAGCGATTTCATATAAACATATTTGTATGCCTTTAAACTAATAATAAACTACGGTTGGCCAAGCATAGTTCATTTTTAAATCACTTCCAAGGAAATCGGCCAACAAGCATATATATGAAATTATTATGGCACTTGAAACCACCTTAAGTAGATTGGCATCAATACAATGTTGCCTTGACCATTCATAAGTCGTGTCCTTGTTGGTGTAATTAATTATT
>VDFB02383472.1:0-41063 GCA_007258455.2 Sequoia sempervirens | reverse complement strand
CATCTATCTCTCTCCCCTATACCCTTAACCATGAAACCCTAAACCCTTATAATCCTCTACCATAAACCCTTAACCCTTAAACACTCTACCATATACCCTAAACCCTAAACCTTTAACCCTTAAACCCTCTACCATCTACCATTAACCCTTAGGTCTATGTGTACACAAATTGGATATCCAATTTGTAGAACAAAAATCATACTGTTAGAAAGCATCCTAATTTTTTTTAAATGAATTAGATATCAGATTATAATGGATATCGAATTTGTGGGCCATAGAAAAGCCCCATGTGGGTCATTTTGTGCATTCTAATGGACCCTACATTTTGTTTGTAGGTGACACACATGTGGTTTCGGACAGGAAGAGACAAAGATCAACTTTTTGGAGCATCTTCTACTCAAATTTGTCATAAGCAATGATTTTTTAGCATCTTTGTGAGGTATAATGGGGAGCAGCAGTCATCGGAAGCAAAAATGTAAGAGAAAGCTTACAAAAGAAGAAATTGAAGCATATAGACAAAGAGATAGAGAAATTCATAGGAAGAGAAGACAAGGTATGTTAAATATTGGTGAACCTAACCCCTATGGTCTTTCTAGTGAAGAGGAAATTGAAGATGTTCAAGGTGAAAATGTTGGAATTGAATATGTTGAACATGATATTCAAATTAGGAATGAAATTATTGAAATTGATAATGAAAATGTTCAAGGTGAAAATGTTGGATTTGAAGATGTTGAACATGATATTGAAATTGGGAATGAAAATATTGAAATTGATAATGAAAAATGTTAAAGGTGAAAAATGTTGGATTTGAAGATGTTGAACATGATATTGAAATTGGGAATGAAATTATTCAAATTGATATTGAAAAATGTTCAAGGTGAAAATGTTGGAAATGAAGATTTTGAACATAATATTGAAGCAAGTGTAAATTATGTTTCACCGCATTACATGAGAATGAAGAACCTGTATGGAAGAAAGACACATATTCCACTTTCAAGACCTTCAAGAACCCTAAATGGTTACTTGAATTTGATGAGAACATTATAAACAATTTTGAAGGTAAAGAGGTCAACACTTAACTATTCGCTAGGGCCGGCGACTTTTTCAACCAATATTTTAGTGATAAGACATTGAACAAGCAATGCCAACTTTTTGTACAATTGCTAAAGATGCAAAAGATGAGACCTTTGCTAGCCAAATTGAAGATTCATGTGAACAAGAAGACCGAAAAAAATTCTATTATTGTCAAAAATATTTTTAATGCTCTCAAGTCTATTGGAAAAATAACAAGGAAAAAGATAAGAGAGCTACTAAGAGAGTCATTACAACTGTCCTAGTAAGCCATCAATTGAAAAAGGCTTGCTTTATGAGACAAACTTGTATTGATTTTGACATAAATCGTAAAACTTTGGATAGAGCACTTGCAAGAAGGGAAAGAATAGATGATCCTCTTCAAAGTGATACATGGGCTTTTTCCGGGAGGCTTCCACGTGTTGATAAGAAGCTAACTAATAATGTAAAACAAACAATTCAACAATTTTGGCATGATAACTCTAGAGTATCACCCAATGCAAAGGATGTTTTAAAGTTAAGAATTGGAAATCAAGACCGTAGACCACATCCTAAACATTTCTTGGAATCAAGCTAGACAATGTTGTTCAAAAAATTTATTGAAACACATAAAAATATGGAAATCTCACAAAGGACTTTTGAGGTTTTGAAGCCATTTTATTGTGTGCCTCTTAAGATTCGTAATACTTGTTGTTACAAATACCATGTGGAGTTTTCAATGTACCATGAGCTATTATGTTATATCCATTCTACTTCAGATACTAATGAAATGTTGTAGGAGTGGTGCAATGCATCTTCCGAAATCATCAAGGGACTTGCTAGATCTATTTTTATGTTATAGAGATGATGGTTGCTTTTTCTATAGAAATGATTGTTTAAATGCAAAGTGCTCACAATGTGGTGGCTTGTCAAAGTTTGTTCAATTTTTTCATGAGAGTTCTGAACATGAATTTGGAAAGAAGATTGTTGAGAAAAAGAGATATGAGATAGTAAAATATACTTTGCAAAGTGGAGGTGAAGGTTCTAGATGTGAGTTGGTTACAAAAGAATGCAGTGTTGCTGATTTTATTTCAGATTTTAAGGACAATCTTTTCTACAAGTATGCAAGGCATAGTCATAGGTCTCAGTGGTTGGATCAACAATTTAGGATGTGTAAGGACTCTTTTACAATTGGCACTATTATATTAGTGGTTGATTTTGCAGAAAACTACACATTGCAACCACAAAATGAGGTACAATCTCAGTATTGTTATTTTTGTCCACATAACATTTAGACATGCACCTGATAGTACAGAGGGGGATCGAAAGATAATCAGAGAGTGTCATTTTTATATGAGTGATGATAGATCTCACTCGTATGAGTATGTCCAACATTGTTTCGAGAATTTTTTTGAGTTCTTGCAGGAGCATGATATAGCATTGGGCTAACATCTAATTTGGTCAGATAATTGCATAGGTCAATTCAAGAATGCTCGTATGTTTTATTGGTTGAGTAGAATGCATGTAGAGAGGGGTCTACCTCATAGTTGGAGTTTTTTTTAAGCTGGACATGGGAAAGGGGAGCATGATGGAGCAGGTGCATTCATAAAGAGAGCTCTAGTTAAGGAGTAATTGAAGATTTCAGGAGCAAATTCAGTGATGCATGTTCTATAGTTGATTGGTGTAGTTCAGCATTATCACAGGGAGGGAAACTTGATTCAACAGTGCACAGATTCTTTTGGTTCGTTGAGGAGGGTATAATGGGAGGCATATTGGATTGTCATACAATAAAATATTCTTCAAAGATGCATTCATTTTGAAGCTCAGATGCAGGCACATGGACCATTTGGACACGAGAGTTGGCTTGTTTTTGTCAAAGTTGTATTCAATGTGAGTGGGATCAATGTGAGTCAAGTGAGTGGGTGGATACATGGGTACCACAGTATCTAACTCCTTTATCTCAAACAATATCCATGACAAATGACACAATGGAAAGTTTAGTTGATTATGACCTGCTTTCATATCTACTACAGCTAGGACATATTTTTGCAGTTGTTGCACTGTAGGGGAATGAAGAGAGATCAGACTATTGGTTGGCTTGATGTGTGTGGGTAAAGCATAAGCTAACACAACCGATGGAAGATGATGATGGTTTTGTGTATCCTACAGGTTCAATTGTGGTTGCAGGAACTTGGTTGTGAACATACATGATTAGAAAGAATGGCATACTTGCATTTGAAGACTACGAGAAACACAAAACCATTCTCATGTATTCGCACCTTGTTATAGCAACAAATGTTAAGTTGTTGAAGCATCATGCCATACCAAAGACAAAAAAACTATGGACACTTAGTAATGTTGATCATGAAGCAATATTGGATACTCTTAAGCAAAGAGATGACCCTTCAGGCACACTTGAATAGAATTTTCAAGAATGGAAGGTAGAATTCTTATGTTCATTATGCTTAAGTTCATTAGTGTTCTTTTTTTAATACTGATATTTTGTATACTATTGCAATGCAGTTGTCTTTAATAGTGATATTTTGTATGCACTTTTGTGATATTTTTGGTAAGATTGATCATGGACTAAGGTAAACAATAGCTACCATCCTTTTCAAGTTATAGGTATACGCTCTTTTATAGTTCCATCACCAACTCATCATCATTCAAGTTGTTTAGATTAATATAGATATAGCACTACGATCTTTTCACAGACAGATAGATTTCATTTTCCCACTTTTTGTGGGATATTCCTAGCAATTCCATTGATCATGGACCTATTGCAATAATAGCCTTGATCCTTTCTCAAGAGAGGTATGCCTTTATAGTTTGCATCACCAACTCATCATCATTCAAAGTTGTTTATATTAATATAGATATATTAGTCTAAGCATCTTTTCTATTGTGACAATATAGATTTCTTTACTTCCCCACTTTTACCATATATTCCTAGCACGCATTGATCATGGACCCACCGCACACAATGTGTTTGATCCTTTCAGAGAGGTATGTACATATTACAAACAATATAGATTGGTTATTCTAAGCATCTTTTATAAATATTTTCACCAATTCATCATCATTCAAGTTGTTTAGATTAATATAGATTTGTTAGTCTAAGCATCTTTTCTACAGACAATATAGATTTCTCATTTTCCTTACCCTCATGATATTCTTGGCACCCATTGATCATGGGATCTACCTGCAAACAATAGCCACTTTGATCCTTTCAGAGATATTTTAAATGACACAAACAATATAGATTGGTTATTCTAAGCATCTTTATATTTCAGATACAATCTCATCATATTTTGTGTGATTTAGAATAATATAGATTGGTTATTCTAAGCTACCTTGATGGTTTGTACATGTGCTTGTCAGTCCAGAACGTGAACATACCACTATTGTTGAAGATTGTGCCCTAAATGCCTCTAATAGGAAAATTTTGTAAAATTTGAATTCTCAAATTAGAAATAATATAAAACGGTCATAATTGTGTATGGGCATAATCTATACCCAGTGATGTTTTTTGAAATATGGGTCAAATGTCTGGCATTGTATAAAGGGTATGTTTAAAATTTAAAGGGGTCTGTATTTTGGAAACTGATAGGTTTTGTAAAGGGGTCTATTTTTGTACTTAATAGAGCTACAACCGAAGGTTTTCTTCCTGGTTCTTTCCTATCAATATGCTCATTTGAACCAGGTTTTGTAATATCTCCCATTTATATATAATAAATTATAGTGGCTTGCAACTTTTTCTCCTCAAATCCAACTTGGGTGCAACTTCATTTTTAGCAACTTTCATGAGGTTTTTAAGGAAATTAATGTTTCCAACCTTGCCACACCCTATAAATTCATCAAACACGTCTATTAGGACCTACACAAGCTTGAGCCAATTTTAAATCTTGTTGCCCCCACGTTTCATTGACATTAGCAAGTTGTAACCACCATTTTTGGTGCAAGAGCACCTACACCATAATATCATTGTGGATCATTTCAATGATTAAAGTGTTAATATTTTGAGTTTTTTCTTTAATGAAATCTAATAGTCCTAATGGTCATGTATTAGGAGGATTTTTTAGGTTTTAGGGTAAAAAAAAATGGAGATCCCAACTTTTCCTAATTGTTGCTTTGTAGTATTTAAAGGAAAAATTAGTAAATTTGTTTAGGGACAAGAAAGAACAGTGTTTTGAACATTTAATGATGCTATTTCAAGCCATTAAGTGAGGTCTTAGTAAAGTTAGAAGTGGAAAAGTACAACATTTCATTATGAGTCATATTAATGTGAAAAATGTTTGTATTTTGGCCTTCAACGGTCATTAAGGTTTCAAAAGTCAGTTAATATTGGTGATTAAAGGCATTGGGAGTTGGATTCCAATGCATAGCAATGTACTTAAGGCCTTCAAGGGCTCGAGATAGGTTTGGTTGAAGGATTTTTTTTCCTTGAATCAATAAAGTTTCAATTTCTCAATTCATAGTTTACTGTTTTTCTTGTGTTTTTTTCCTGTGCACAAGCCATTCAAACATTTATGTATCAAAACTTTATGTAGAAAATTTATTACATATCTTGACGTTATTTCAAGAGTGGAAGGCATGGAGAATTGGGTTTTGAAATAAAATGAAGAGTTAAAGGTCTAAAAATGGTGGTTTTTTTTCACTTGAAAATAGAGTTTTTACCCTAGGGTTTGTAAAAATTTCTGAGATACCAGAAGTTTCTTTGTTTTCTAAGCATACTGGGGCCTAAATAAAGGTTCCTAAGGTGGTGGCAGAGTCTGAAAGGTTGTGGAAGTGCTACATCCAATAAACCCTCAAGAATTACACTAAAAACAAGGGTTTTTTATTTGACGGTTACAGGTCTGTACAAATGGAATCCAATTGCAAAATCTTTGTTTTCTTGGAAATTTGTTTTTTGCCCCAAGGTTTTAGGCATCTGTGTGGTGTTTGAAGGTATGTTGCTTTGCATTTTTGGGCTAATTGAGTAGCATGTTCAAGGGTGAATGTATAGGAAGTCAACGCTGGTCCAAAGGAGTCTATGTTGTTTCTCATATATGTTGTGTAACTTGGATATGGGTGTTTGAATCAGTCATGTGTTCGTCTGGTGTTTTGGAAAATTGTGGAGTAATTGGACAAAAACTAGTTTCTCACTATTACAATGGTTTAAGGGGGTTAAAGAGGGAAATGTGTATTTAGTTTCTTGTCAAGTTTTAAGGGAGTTTTGGACTGTCCAAAGAGGTCAGAATAATCTTGTTAGATGCCTCAAATAGGAAGGTTGCAAAGAGTTTGTGATTGTGCCCTTGTGTCTGCATCAATTTTTCACCTAATTTCACTTGGTCCAATGTAGCTCGGAGTGATTTAGTGTATTTAATTGCAAAAGAGGACCATCCCTAGCGTAAACATACCCATCCAGATGTGTTGGCACAGTTCATTGGTCATACGAGTTGCGGAATAAAAGTTGCACCACTTTGCAACTTTACATTGCTTGCATCTGGCAACTTTTCCCTCCACTGAAAAGTCATCACCACAGGAAAACATGTTCGAGATAGAAAAAACTGAGAGAGGTTTTTGTAGAAGGTCCCAACATGATCCCATAGCCTCAGAAAGAGAGTCTGTAAGCATCATGGTCTCCAAGAAATATCCCTTCAAAGATTGCTGCCTTTTAGCACTTTGGACTCTTAAGGGAAATCATCGGTCCAATGTAGCTCAGAGTGATTCGGCGTATTTGGGTGCAAGAGAGGACCATCCATAGCGTATACGTACCCATATGAATGTGTTGGAGTAGTCTGTTTGGTCGTACGAGTTGCGGAATGAAAGTTGCACCACTTTGCAACTTTACACTGCTTGCATCTAGCAACTTTTCCCTCCACTGAAAAGTCATCACCACAGGAAAATGCCTCTGAGATAGAAAAACTGAGAGAGGTTTTTGTAGATGGTCCCAACATGATCGCATAGCCTCAGACGGAGAGTCTATAAGCATCACGGTCTACGAGAAATAGCCCTTCAAAGATTGTTGCCTTTTAGCACTTTGGACTCTTAAGGGAAATCATCGGTCCAATGTAGGTCGGAGTGATTCAGTGTATTTGGGTGCAAGAGAGGACCATCCCTAGTGTGAAAGTACCCATCCGGATGTGTTGGAACAGTCTGTTTGGTCGTACGAGTTGCAGAATGAAAGTTGCACCACTTTGCAACTTTACACTAATTGCATCTGGCAACTTTTCCCTCCACTCAAAAGTCATCACCATAGGAAAATGCCTTCGAGATAGCAAAAACTAAGAGAGGTTTTTTTAGATGGTCCCAACACGATCCCATAGCCTCAGACGGAGAGTCTGTAAGCATCACAGTCTCTGAGAAATAGACCTTCAAAGATTGTTTCCTTTTAGCACTTTGGACTCTTAAGGGAAATTACCGATCCAATGTAGCTCGGAATGATTCGGCTTATTTGGGTGCAAGAGAGGACCATCCCTAGTGTAAACGTACCCATTCAAATGTGTTGGAATAGTTTGTTTGGTCGTACGAGTTGCAGAATGAAAGTTGCACCACTTTGCAACTTTACACTGCTTGCATCTGGCAACTTTTCCCTCCACTGAAAAGTCATCACCACAGGAAAACGCCTTCGAGATAGAAAAAATTGAGAGAGGTTTTTGTAGAAGGTCCCAACAAGATCCCATAGCCTCAGATGGAGAGTCTATAAGCATCACGGTCTCTAAGAAATAGCCCTTCAAAGATTGATGCCTTTTAGCACTTTGGACTCTTAAGGGAAATCATCAGTCCAATGTAGCTCAAAGTGATTCAGCGTATTTGGGTGCAAGAGAGGACCATCCCTAGCATAAAAGTACCCATCCCGACGTGTTGGAACAGTCCGTTTGGTCATACAAATTGTGGAATGAAAGTTGCACCACTTTGCAACTTTACACTGCTTGCATCTGACAACTTTTCCCTCCACTAAAAAGTCATCACCATAGGAAAACGCCTCTGAGATAGCAAAAATCGAGAGAGGTTTTTGTAGATGGTCTCAATACGATCCCATAGCCTCAGACGGAGAGTCTATAACCATCACGGTCTCTGAGAAATAGCCCTTCAAAGATTGCTGCCTTTTAGGACTTTGGACTCTTAAGGGAAACTAGTGGGCAACATAGTTAACTTCTTCACAAACTTGGTTTGAAGTAATTTCATTCTTTTTTGTGCATTTAAAATGGATTTTTAAGCCTTCCACCCTAAAAGTGACCTCTAAATAACTTCAAACACCTTAACTACCTCATTCTTATTCATTTGTTTTGCAAACAAGCATTTTCATTTCAAGAGGCTAAGCTTTCATTTTTGCTTGTTGGATTGAATGTGGACCGTGACACAACTTTCTTTTTTCAAAAATTGTTCAACATCATTGAACTAAGAATTTATCACACATTTGCAAAGAAACAAAGGAGTACCACAAACTAAAACACATTAAACTTTGGTTCTCACTGACTTGATGTACTCTTCAACATCTCTCTTCTCTAAAAGCGACCTCTAAATCACTTCAAACACCTTAACTACCTCATTCTTATTCATTTGTTTTGCAAACAATCATTTTCATTCCAAGAGGCTGAGCTTTCATTTTTGCTTTCAAAGAAAAATCTTCCTATGCCACTATTACACTACACAGGTAAACTAGGTTTTGTATTGTGGACCTATATTAAGCTACCACTCTCAAGACCAATGTAACGATACAAAATAAATTTTGAGACTACAAGAAGACATCTGATAACTCTTGAGTGTACTAAAAGAATTCTTATGATTTTTGAAGAATGTTGATAACTCTACTCAATTGTCTTATTTTTTCAATATCATACAAATTGAACCTTGGCATCAATAGACTTTGTATATCAAGCTACCACAATTCAAGTTTCAACGATGAATATTTATCATGCATGTTTTAAATTACATTCAAGTTTATGGTGGTTTTTTTGTTTATATGATGTTATGTGATATTCTAATCGTAATTCATGCTTCTAGGTTGCACATCTATATATATATGTGTATATATATATATTTTACATGTTTTCTCCATTGTTCGGCCCCTACACCGCAAGTAAATTGTTGCATAGCGTGTGGAATGAGGGGTCAGCAGGCCTGAGATCCCTTTAAAGTTTGTTTGAGTGCATTTAAAATGAACTTTTAAGCCTTGCAACCTAAAAGTGACCTCTAAATAACTTCAAATACCTTAACTACCTCATTCTTATTCATTTGTTTTGCAAAGAAGAATTTTCATTCCAAGAGGCTGAGCTTTCATTTTTGCTTATTAGATTGAATGTGGACCGTGACACAACTTTCTTTTTTCTAAAATTGTTCAGCATCATTAAACTAAGACCAATGTAACAATGATACAAAATAACGTTTGATACTGCAAGAAGACGTCAAAATGGCTAGTGTACTAAAAGAATTCTTATGATTTTTGAAGAATGTTGATAACTCTACTCAGTTGGCTTATTTTTTCAATATCATACAAATTGAAACCTGACATCAATCGACTTTGTTTATCAAGCTACCACAATCCAAGTTTCAACGATGAATATTTATAATGCATGTTTTAAATGGCATTCAAGTTTATAGTGGTTTTTTTGTTTATATGATGTTATGTGATATTCTAATCGTAATTCATGCTTCTAGGTTGTATATATATATTATTTTTACATGTTTTTTCCATTGTTCAGCCCCTACACTGCAAGTTAATGGCTGCATAGCGTGTGGAATGAGTGGGCAGCAGGCCTGAGACCCCTTTAAAGTTTGTTTGAGTGCTTTCTTTTCATTTTTTGTGAGTTTTGTGCCAAGTTTCCTCAAAGAAATGTGGTTTCATAGAATTCCATGACAAGCTAATGCAATTGATAGCTGCTCCTAGTTATTAGTTATGTAATTTGAAGTAATTGCATAACTGCTCCTAGTTATTAGCTATGTAATTTGAAGTAATTGCATAACTGCTCCTAGTTATTAGCTAATGCAATTGATAGCTGCTCCTAGTTATTAGCTATGTAATTTGAAGTAATTGCATAACTGCTTAGGTTGAATTTGTAAAAACTGTATTGTTATTGAATTTTTTTCATCTATCAGCATCTAGTTATTACTTATGCAATGTGAAGTAATGCTTTGAGTTCGAAAGATGTGCAATGCAATGTAATCAACAATATGAATATAAACTACATAATATTTAACCATTCTTTTTATCCTATTGTACATTGATATTTAACCATTGCTCACTTGATTAAATTTTCAAAGAGTTTAATCATGCACATGAGGAGGAAATTAAATTTTGATTGTCAACTTCTATATATATCAAATTATGCAATAATCAAGTGTATGTCCATATACAAAAATGGCATCAACGCCAACTCAAATAAATTTTTACAATATGTGGCATATGCCATCTCGGTATCTATTCAAAATTTACATGCCAAAATGTCTATATCATCCTAAACTATTGGTGGATCATCAAAATGGAGCCTCTTTGAGCACTTGTTGGCTCTAAAGGTAGTTGTACAAGAAAAAGTCAAACCACAATTGAGATTAGTTATACTATATAATTTAAAATCGAATAATTAACATAAAAATCAATAGACATTGAATTATAATTGAACTCTAAAATTGAAATCTTGATTACTTGAAATATACGTCTCTTCGAAGGGTCAGGAGTCCTAGAATATACCCCTCTCAAAGAACTAACCAAACCAACTTTTGTAACGTCAATCTATATATGTGAACAAAAACATGAAATTGATCCAAGTTAGCATAGAATTGTCGGTAATAAGAACATATTTACCAAGCACAAAATAAAATAAACACATACCTCTTTAGGCTGATCTTTTTATGTATCTCCTTTAGGTGTTTCAACACCTCCTCCTTCAGGTGTTTGGATTCTTCCTTCAGGTGTTGTGGCACTTATCAACAATGATGTATAGCTCACAACCCCTGTACATAAAAATGAAAAGTACATATGAAACTACGAATCTATGTCAATGTATGCATAATCAATAAAAGATCTTATAAATCTTAATTCAATCAAATTTGAGTTCAATTACCTTTCCCTTATCTAACATTGTGCCTCCATAGTCTGGAGAGCATCGCACCTCGCTCGCACTAGGTGTTTCCTACAAGCAGAGAATAAGATAAACATATAAGTTAATATATAATTTCATTAATGACAATTCAAATGACAAGCAAGTATACAATAAAAAAATGTAAATGAGTGAGTGCAAAAATACATACTGTGTGTGTCTCGAAGCCAAATGAAATGGCCCTAAGGGTGCTATCAGTCACCCATGTGAGCTCCTCCTCATACATTAACTATTAAATAGACCATGCAAATAAATATTAGTACTTGATACTATCTCTTATTAATATTATTTTTTTTAAAAATGCAAGTTATGAATTTACACCTTAAATGTTACCTATGTAACTACTCCAATGTCCACCTCTCTAGTAGGAGAGGACTCTGTAGGGTGTGCTCCACTCCCCTGCGTGTGATCTACTATAATCTCCACATCCTGGATGTCATAATCAGAAGTGTCTAATGGATGCTCAGGGGGTTGTACAATAGGACCCAAGCATATTTGTTGGCACATATTACAAATATGTGGCACACAAATATGTGGACCCAAGGAGGATGATGCAGCAACACTGGATCCATCGCCAAGATCACCAAGCTGTGGTTGAGCTACTTAAGAAGCATGGGAAACCAAAAGACCACTCAAAGAGTGAATGGCCTAGATAGTTTGTGTGGCTACATCCTCTGTAATATATGGATGTTGTACGGAGGTGGCAGAGGAAGGGGAGGATGGGGAACATGTGAGCGCCTGACTACTCTAGCTGCCCCTGGCCTATCCTGGGGCATACCTCCACCAACACCTTGGAAGGGTTTAATGTCAAAGTAATTGACATGACACCCTAACAAAAACTCAGCATATAATTTTTTAATAAAGTAAAAATGTACATCAAGATTATTGTTGGGTGGTTTATCAAAAACCATACACCAATGATCCCAAAATTTATCTACTGTGCCCCTATGCGTGCACCATTTTATAGAAAGTTTTGGTTTGTTAACATTAACTAGCAAACTAGTGTTGGGGTTAATAAATAAAGAGGCTATTTTGGCTTTTGTTATTTGGAGATCTTTCACATCATCATAAGACAATCCACATGCATAATATTCCCTCATGGTTTATTGCCATGAATGAAAGGCATTATGTTGGGTGGAGAGGGTTTCTACATTTGTAATTATTCCTGTCAATGTGGTTGACATACGGGATAATCAAGGGATTTTCTTATAAAAATCAAAAATTCCCCTCAATTGCTCCAATTTTTCATGAATTAAGTCTTCAATTGATGGCTACGAAGGTGGTGGAGCATTTGGTATTTCTGCATTTTGATTCTCAGCTGGTGGATTTTCATTCTCAACTGGTGGAATTTGTGCATTCTCATTCTCAGCAACCATAATGCCTGATTAAAGTTAAAAAATAATTAATCTAATTAAAATTAGACAATATAAATGAAAATATTATAAAAATACCCTATTTTAAAAAAAAAACCCAAAAAAAACCCTACTTTTTAACAAAAATCTATAAAATTCTCTAATTTTTAATACAAATACATAAGAAACACTATTTTTAAATCAAAATCCATAAAAACATTCATTTTTTTTATCAAAATCCATTCTAAACTCAATTGTTTCATAAAAATTCAATCAAAAACCCTATTTTGAAAAAAAATCCACAAAAAACATTCATTTTTTTTATCAAAATCCATTCTAAATTCAATTTTTTCATAAAAATTCAATCAAAAACCCTATTTTGAAAAAATCCACAAAAAACATTCATTTTTTTTATCAAAATCCATTCTAAACTCAAATTTTTCATAAAAATTCACTCAAAAACCCTATATTAAAAAAAATCCACAAAAACTATTTGAAATTATCCAAATCTAATTCAAAATTGAATCAAAGCAAATAAAAATAAAAAATCTTACCTTTTCAAATCAGATTTTGGCCAAATCAAATATCCATTACACAAAGAATCTCCTCACTGTGTGCCCGCGGGTTGTTGACTGTGAAATGACTTTAAAACAGCGACAGAGTTTGTATATATATGTTTTTTACAAATCGGATATCCGATTTGGATTGGATATTTGATTTGAATCAGATATCCAATATGGAAAACTAGGATTGGTGTTTGCTATGGTGGTGTGTACTGACACCCAAGCCTAAAAAAAATCAACACGGTATTTTCGCGTTTTTGGGTCGATGAAAGATGCGTTTTTTTCCTCATTGCAACTTTTTGGCCTACCATGATCCTACACATACCCGAAGAATCATCTCCATAAAAAATAATCTATGTATGCAATCAATGTCTCCCAAATCTAAAATGTGGGACTCTACAACAAACCTATTATGTTTATCAAGTACTCATCCCAAGTAGCCATATCTAGAAGACAATGTATATCCTATTGTATTAAATCACAAGAATCTATGGATGTAGCAACACAAGTATCATCAAAAGCAACAATAGATGGAGGATATGAGATATTAATGCATGTCATTGGACTACATTGTTCACCCCCAAATAATTTTGTGTCCACACAAGTTCTTTAGTGTGAACATCAAATGGATTAGCTAATGTTGGGATGGATGAAGTCTATAAAGAAGAAGTATTAAGAGAAGTCTTTGTGTCATCTAAACATTCAAGTTCTTCCCATTCTTCAAACTTCATAGTTGTTTGAAAATAATATGGAAGAAAAACATCAAGTAGTTTTAGATCAGCAATTGGATCCTCTAGGAATGGAGATTCATCCAAGTCACCATACTTTTCCCAAATCATGGTCCAACAAGTACAAGGAGAATCAATCCATACTTTTATACTCAATGTATAAGAATCCAAATGTGAACCAATAAAACTTGCTACATGAATAGTCTTCTAATACCATGTTATGTTTTCTCAAATGATTCAAGATTAGGTTTAGAACAAGTTCATAGAGATAGGAAAAAATATTTAGCCATCTAAAATATTTTAGTATACCATCGAGCACTAAGCCTTATAGTTACCTATTTTCTTTTCAATTCAATTACAAATAGATTATTTGTGCTATCCATAATAAAAATCCTCAACTTTAGTCACACAACAAACTAATCAAGAGACTCAATAAAAAAAAGCACAAGATTAACCCCGTAATTATGCAATCATAAGACCCCCCCAAGAGTATGATTTTGATCCAAGTGGATAATTGTTGTCAAAAATAGAAGTGTTCCACATGCTCCAAATTTTAGCACCATCTTGAAGAGCCCATAAAACTGAATCCGACACAATTTGAATGAGGTCGAAAGGAGCTCGTATGTCCAAGTTATGCTCGGTCAAAGTTGGGGTCAAGCCGGGTACAAGGGCCAGTCAGAAAGATAAAAAGATCATCATCTCAAAAATGGTCAAAAGCAACATCATGTCGAAGAGCTCGTCGCCACAATTCTGATGCCATTCATTTCATCAAAAACGGAGCTCGTATGACAAAGATATGGTCAGTCAAAGTTGAGGGTTGACCATGATGATGTGGCAGGAATGATGACGTGGAAAAAATGATGACATGACTATTTAAAATATAATTTAAAAGCTAAATTCCCTTAAATTTAAATTATTAAATCTTTTAAGTTTTAAAATCCCATACTACGAGATTTTTAAGGGGTCTTATAGATTTTTAAGGATATTAAAAGATTTTGAGAGGATTTTAAGGGATTTAAATGGTAAAATGGCTTAAGGAATATAATTCGTTCTTTGTAAATATTTTAAAAGGGCTTAAAATAATCTTAAAGATTATTAAAAAGGGATTTGGAAGATTATTTTTGTAAAGCTCATAAAAAATAAGAGCTATTATTTAGGAATGATTTTTTTTTGCAAAAGGATATTGTAAGCTCGGGATTATAAGGGCCATGAATTAAAGGGAGAAGGTTATTTCAAAGAGATTTATTCTTGTAATTGAGAGGATTTTCAAAGATTTACTATTGTAAATGGGCGATATAGTTGGTTTTGGAAATCATATGGTTTTAAACCATATTAGGAAAAATTAAATGTATAAAAAGGGGGGAATTTAGGACTTGGAAAACGAAGTGGAAAATTGTGAGAGAATTCTTGTGAAGAGTTTAGAGAGCTTGGAGAGTTGTGATAGTGAATTGTTCATCTTTGTGCATTAGGAGCTTGAATTCAAGCTTGTTGTACTTGAGAGAGGAGGACATTTTTGTAATTCATTATCATCCAAGGAGACGTGAGAAGACTGTCAAAATTGAAGCTTTGTAATCCTGATTTTGGAGCATAATAGGATCGGTCACTCTTTGGAGAGGGACCCAGAGACATAGTCATGATTGTGGCGAACTCTGTTATCAAATTGTTTGCACCTTCTCTCTTCTTCTCTCTCACATTCTGGTTATCACCTTGATTTTTAATGCATAATTTCAATAATGTACACTTGTTTTTGAGTTTTCATTAAATTTTTTAAGTTAAGCATTCAATTATGCAATTAGTCTAGATCCTAAATCATATCAAATTGGTATCAGAGAATTTGGTGACTAGTATTGCAGATTTGTTGTGAATGCTAACAAGATCCAGGATTTAGAAGGGCAAAGGCAAGCTTGAGAAATATAATCCTAAGATTGGGAAATGAAGAACTTTTTCTGAAAATGTTTGTGTCTGGAATGGAGGTACCCGAAGAACTCAGTGAGTAGGAGTTTCAAAGAGCCTTCTGGCAAATGAGAGCTACATTGGAGATGCTTCTCAAAGAAAGGGAAGAACTCATGAAACTTGAAGAAGATAATGCATTGAAGCAAGAAGATCATGGAGACAGTAAAGGCAAGAAGAAGCAACCAGGAGGTGGTGATGAACCCCAAAATATCCTCTGTCTACTCCTTCTTCTCCCCCTTCTTCTCCTTCTTCTTCTACACATTCTCTTTCTGCTAATCCTTTTAAGGGTGTAAATAAGTCTAAGATTAAATTGGATGTTAAATTTGAACTATCTAAGTATTGTGGTGAATTAGATGCTAAAAAATTAGATGATTGGATTCAACAAGTAGAAGTCTATTGTAGAGTCCAAAGCATCTTTGATGATGCTTCTAGGATCCAGTTAGCTACTCTTCAGTTGGGAGGTACAACTCTTACCTGGTGGGAGAGTAGCACTAGAGCAGAAATTTCACAACATGGTAGAGTTAATTTAACCTGGACATAATTTGTTAGTGCTCTTAAGAATTAGTTTTATCCCCTAGGCCATATGCAACAGTTAATGATGAACTGGGAAACTTTTAGGCAAGGGAAAGGACAGTCTGTTCAAGATTACACCCACGAGTTTTGTAAAAAGGCTATTGCATTAAATGTACCTTTGTACACCTAGGATACTTTGTTAAAGTACATAGGAGGTCTTCACTCATATCTTAGAAATTCTATTTTGGTCTTGAACCCTAGTAATTTGGATGAAGTTTGTGTCCAAGCTACACATTTAGAGTCAAGAGGAAAGGGTTCTTTTATTGATAAGTTTGATAATGATAACTTTGTAAAGAAATCATCTAAGGTTGCAGAGACGGGGAAATGAAAGAAGAAAACTACAGTCAAGAAGGATGACAAGCTTTCTTGCTCTCATTGTGATAGGAAGGGTCATGATGAAGATCATTGTTGGAAGTTGCATCCTGAATTGAAGCCTGAGTGGGCTCAGAAACAGAAGCAGAAATAGAAAGGTAAGGAGAAAGCCACAAATGTTGTTATGGATCTTGGTTCAAAGTCTGAAGATGAAACTGAGATAACAACAAATGGTTTGAAAGGTAAAGCTCCTATTTCCATTGTTTCCTTTGATAGTTGTGCTTCTACTTCTGAATTCAATGATGTCTCTGAAGATAAGAAAAGGAACGAGTTGTTTCTTTTAAGGGTTGTTGCTAAGAATACTAAAATTGATGCACTCAGAGATAGTGGTTCTCAAGTTAACTTAATTTTTGAAGATGTAAGAAACTTGGGATTGAAAACTACACAGCATAAGAAACCTTATCCACTAGGCTAGATTTGTGAGAATGATAAGTTGCAAGTAACAAGACAATGCACTTTGAGATTTGCAATCACTAGTAAGTTTGTGGATGAAGTACAATTTGATGTGGTTCCACTAGATATCTGTGGGATAGTGTTGGGTATCCCTTATCTATATGATCGAAAAGAATCATTATCATTTGTTTAAAGATGGCATACAGTACATTGTACATTCTCACATTATTAAGACTGATCGTTCTTTTGAAAAAATAGGGCAATTAAATAGGGTAATTAATGCAAGTAAATATTTAACTCTTATGTCTATCAATACAAGTGGTTCTAGACATGAACTTGGAGTAGCTAACCAAGGTCAGATGTTGCAAGATGCACCCACAGTACAACATGATGGAATGGTGATTGAAAGCATTGATGGTCCCTTGGGTAAAAATGTTTCTGTTGTGGGAGATTGATATGTTGATTTGTTCTCTTTCATATCTGCATTATTGTTGAACTTGATACTAGTCAATGTTTGTTGGTTAGTGGCTACGACAGTTGATGTAGATTCTTATGTAAGTGATAGAATGATGTTTATGTTCAACAATGTTGTTGCATTCTTCATTGTACTTGTGATCCAGGCTTACAGATGTACAGATGATACAGGACAAGTGGGGAGGAAAAGTCCTCACTTGATGTTTGAATAAATGCCACTTTTGGAGGTCCAAAAGCTCTCCAATGGAGGACTAATCTAGGTGGATACTTGTCGTCAAAAATAGAAGTGTTCCACATGCTCAAAATTTTAGCACCATCTTGAAGAGCCCATAAAACTGAATCTGACACAATTTGAATGAGGTCAAAAGGAGCTCGTATGTCTGAGTTACGCCCGGTCAAAGTTGGGGTCAAGCCACGTACAAGGGCCAATCAGAAAGACAAAAAAATCATCATCTCAAAATGGTCAAAAGCAGCATCATGTCGAAGAGCTCGTTGCCATAATTATGACACCATTCGTTCATCAAAAACGAAGCTCGTACAACAAAGATATGGTCGGTCAAAGTTGAGGGTTGACCATGATGATGTGGTAGGAATGATGACGTGGCAAGAATGATGATGTGGAAAAAATGATGACATGACTATTTAAAATATAATTTAAAAGCTAAATTCCCTTAAATTTAAATTATTAAATCTTTTAAGTTTTAAAATCCTATACTACGAGATTTTTAAGGGGTCTTAGATTTTTAAGGATATTAAAAGATTTTTAGAGGATTTTAAGGGATTTAAATGGTAAAATGGCTTAAGGAATATAATCCGTTCTTTGTAAATATTTTAAAAGGGCTTAAAATAATCTTAAAGATTATTAAAAAGGGATTTGGAACATGATTTTTGTAAAGCTCATAAAAAATAAGAGCTATTATTTAGGAATGATTTTTTTTTGCAAAAGGATATTGTAAGCCTGAGATTACAAGGGCCATGAATTAAAGGGAGAAGGTTATTTCAAAGAGATTTATTCTTGTAATTGAGAGGATTTTCAAAGATTTACTATTGTAAATGGGAGATATAGTTGGTTTTGGAAATCATATGGTTTTAAACCATATTAGGCAAAATTAAATGTATAGAAGGGGGGAGTTTAGACTTGGAAAACGAAGTGGAAAATTGTGAGAGAATTCTTGTGAAGAGTTTAGAGAGCTTGGAGAGTTGTGATAGTTAATTGTTCATCTCTGTGCATTAGGAGCTTGAATTCAAGCTTGTTGTACTTGAGAGAGGAGGACATTTTTGTAATTCATTATCATCCAAGGAGACGTGAGAAGACTATGTCAGAATTAAAGCTTTGCAATCCATATTTTGGAGCATAATAAGATCAGTCACTCTTTGGAGAGGGACCCGGAGACGTAGTCACAATTGTGGCAAACTCCATTATCAGATTGTTTGCACCTTCTCTTTTCTTCTCTCTCACATTCTGGTTATCACCTTGATTTTTAATGCATAATTTCAATAATGTACACTTGTTTTTTAGTTTCCATTAAATTGTTTAAGTTAAGCATTCAATTATGCAATTAGTCTAGATCATAAATCAGATCAGATTTGGCACTTTATATGCAGTTTGATTATAATGCCAAACTACTTTCTAAAGTTTACAATGTCAAGATGGATCAAATATAGAAAAATACAATATTATATCTCAAAATGAGATCCTTAAATTGAAATTAGAATTTCCCAATATGATCTAAACTACATAAATCTAACTAGGGGATGAATTTGGAAAAAAATCATGGATAGAACTATAGAGCTCCTAAATACCTTTCCAACATTGTGAAAAATAGATATATATGAACAAAAAGTTATGAACTTTGAGGTCCAAAGAATTTGTTTTTACTTCAATTAGAAATTAAATTCACTTGCATCAAAATCTAGAAAAAATCATTGCCTCTACAAAAGTTTTTAGAACTAGTTTTTTGTCAATATCTCATTTTCAAAATTTTGATACTCTAGCAGAAAGTTATGGAAAATTGAAAAAAAATTCCCTATCAGGGCATGAGGGGGAAAAATTTATGCACGTAGGCACTAAAAATTGTGGTCCTCCATATGATCATCGACTTTATAGAATCAAAAAAATAAAGTGTCACCTTTCAGACGACAAGCAGGTAGCAAGGTGATGGTGGCCTCTAGCACGCCACTTGCTAGTGGCGTAGGCTTAAGTCCCCCTGCTACAGGAAAGATCGACCATTGTGCTAAAGTGCTTCTAGGAACTTACAAAAAATTGATTTAAAAAATAAAAATAAAATATTAATAAAAATTGTTGAATTGTACCATGATAGAAGGATGACACAGTTATTGCGCAAAATTTGTACGACGTAGATGTAGGTTCATAGAGAATATATTGTTGACTCTAGAGAATAATTCATTGGGTACCACAGGCTATAGATTTGACAATTATCAGTATATATGTGATATGAAATCATAGTATGGACATATTTTGTTGAGATTCTACCTAAACCCTAAAAAATGGCCAAATTTTTTTGTCGCTTATATATCAAGTATTTTGTATGAAATAGATGTTTTTGGTCTTTTTGGACTCAATGTTGAATTTTTTTTGTCCCAAAGTGCACCTAGCAAAATTCAATGCCCAAATCACCTTCAAATCTGAGAAGGGGATTTGCAAATCCAAAGCTTTGATACCATGTTAAAGTCATTCAAGGACTCCAGATCCTAGGGTCAGTTGCAAAACCAAAGTGTCCTTCCACAAGAGAGAAAAGAAAGAGCATAAATTTACAATAATCGATACAAAATGATAGTAGATCAAATATGGTTAATGTAATTCCTACAATACAAAATGTACATATGAGACCTTTCTTATATAGGCAAGGAGACAAGATCATGACAAGTGTCTTAATCTTCTGACATGAGACAACCAACACTAAATGACCTAAGACACAAGAAGTAAATGACATAAGATAAGATATAATGACAACTAATACTTCTATAAAAACTCTTAGGCCCCTAAGTAAACTTAACATGTGAACATGTGTGAATAGGGCCTAACTAGAGACTAATTAGATGTGTCTTGTTCACACTACGAAAGGTAAAATAGATAAGAAAAAACCATTTTCACACCAATATCCTTTTTGATAAGCAATTTGATGCCACATTATCAATGACCACCCAGATCCTAATAAATATCACCATTGATTGCATTGCACTTTTACCTATAACTTCACCCTTTGGTAATACTCTCTTCACATCCTTCAAGTTCTTCTCTAGTTGTATTATTTTGTTAAAATTTAAGTATGACAAAGTTTTCCCATTTCAAAGCATGCTAATAGAAAATTCACTTCTAAAATTACAAGTATCATGTTTTCCTTAGTTTTAGAGGATTGTATGTCCAAAATTCATGTGTAATCCATTTGTTTCAAGCTCACAATTAGGAAATTCCTAATTTTCCTAACAAAGAAATACTTGAGCCTCACATAATTGATGAATAAAAGGAAGTTGTTTATTATGTCTTCAATTTATCTGAGCAATTAGTACATCAGCCACAACATCTAACCATTGCTTTATAGCATCTAAATAGTGCATCACCTTTACATATGCAAGAACACTAGGTAAACACAAAGTAAATTGCTTAATTAAGCTCATGTCCTACTATGGAAAACCAAACATTCAAAGGTAGCATATGAAGAAACGAATCCAAAAGAAAAGTGAGAGAAAGCACACTCAATGTATTCATTACATATTGAAATTAATTGCTAGTAAGGAATATGTTTGGAAGATTGTGAGGGATATGTGAGTATGACATTCATTCTTTGGATGTGTTATTATATTATTTTTCATATATTTTCCTTATAAAGAGGAAGAATTCAGGCACTTCTCATGAGAGACTTTGTACTCTTAGCTATAATGGCAATCATTTTTCTCATGTTAGGATCTTTTTCAAGACATTCAATTTTATGCCAATTTTTTAACTTGTTTCAAGGAAGTAGAAATCTACATTGAACTTAGAAAAGGTGATAAAGGTTATATGTAATGCAAATTCGATGTAATTTTGGCTATCACAAGTTTTCATCCACATTAATTTTCATTAACTCTCTATCACCAATTATTTATTTGCTACATGAATATTGTATTATAATAATCACTCTTGTCTTCTCTTTATAATTAAGGTAGATTTAAATTTTCATGTGCATATTTTTAAAGTACACAAAGGTGTTTTAAATGATGGACAATTTATACAAACAATATTGGTATTGTAATTATTATTATTTTTCTCCTTCATTTACAAGAAGGTTGAAATAAGATGTAAAATGTATTAGTCAATCAGATTGTTAGTAATTCATTTTTTAATACAAATAATAATTAATTAGAAAATATTGATTACAATAGTATTTTCCAATCGAAAGTATGAATAAATATAAACAAGATTATTATGTTGTCATTTACATCGTAATCTTAGGTCTCATCATTAAATCAAAACTCTATGTTTTGATTATAGGTAAAAGATGAGTTTTAAAGGGGCTCGGGACCCTTTACAAAAAGGAACAACTGACACAAAAAGGAAACATCAAGAAACAACCATCAGCCCAATGACAGCAAACCACCAGCCAAAAAATGGCACACAGCACTACATATTGTTTAGAATTTCAACAACTTCCATCTCACTAGCAGCAAGCTTCTATCCCTTAACCCCAGTATCAGAAACCTCCAAACCCGAGACCCCAGCCTGATTTTTTAGTCTATTTCTAGTCCTAACCCAAGGCCCATCAGTATTTACCTCAAAGCTCAAAACATAACCTTTAGCAGAACCCTTAGCAGCAACACAATCCTCCCTAGTTTGCTTGCCCTCAACAACCATATCATCAGCAAACAAAATTTCCTTTCTCTTAATAGGGGGAAAATATTTCATAGAGTTCAACCTAGTCAGGACTTTAGGATCTTCCCCACTCTTCATAACCATGTTCCAATTTTTTTCAATTTTCTCCTTGACGGAGAACATTCTAACCTCCATACTCTGTTTCAGATTGATGATTTCCTCCGCCATAGTATTAGCAACAATATTGAGACCAGCCATTAAATTATCAATTTGGATCTGGATTGTAGTATCCTCATCCTTACAAGCAATGCTTCTAATGCGAACATTAGTCCTATTAATCTCATGAAAAAACCATTTAAAATTTTTAAAAAGAACATTTATGTCGTCACGAGTCGAACCCAACACATCAAAAAGATCCTCCCTATCAAAGTTTTCAATGCGATTTCCCACAACAGCATCCTCTTTAGAGGAACTCTCATGGACCTTTTCCTTAGAGGCATCCTTACCTTTAGTAGCAGTCACAAGAGACTTCATCCTACGAATGGAGTCAGCAATTTGCTCCGCAGCAGCCAGCCTCTTCTGAATCTTCTGTATGTCCACTTTCTTAGCTCTTGCAGCTTGATCACCACCCATAGCTCTATCCTTCTACTTAGGCAACCCAATGACAGCACTCAGAACATCCCCACCATGGAAGCCACTAGCCACAAAGAAAGGGGAATTCTTCAAAACCCTTCTCTTCTGACTTCCCTCCTCAAGAACCTACACAAGTCTAGACACAGGGGGAGGAGAGAAGGCTTCCCCATAAAGCTCATTTTTGTCTTTGTTCCCCTTTGAAGGAATAGTCACCTCCACATAATCACTGCAAGTCATATAGCCCGCTTCCTCAATCAATTTCCTTTTCCCAGATTTACCCTGAATAGGGGATATGGGGCCCTCCTCTAAAGAAGCATACAAATCAGGGACATAATCAACATCATCCTTGTCCGACTTAGAATCTTTATTTAACATCAGCCTCATCTTCCTTAGTTTCTTAGAAGCCCTTTCCTCACCTGACTCAGTATCATAACCCTCCCTAGCTTTAGCTTTTGGAGTAACCAAAGTCTTCTGGACATCATGTGTTTTAACATGTTCATATATTAAAAGAATCAGCCCCACATGCAATACAAGGTTTTTGGGGTTCTTCCTATGCTCTTTAATCCCACAATCCATCGACACCAGTAGATAATAGGGAAAAGACACCCATTTTTTGTGCCTAAAATGATTAAGCAATAGAAAATGGTAATTGTTAATGGTCGTGTACCTTCCTTCCAGGGTAACATACCTCATGATTTCTTCAACAACATCCCGCCAGAGAGCCTTCAAGGAAGTCCTAAGATACCCTCCACTCTTCGTAGGCTTCAAGTCATCACTCTTATTCTTTTTGAAGAAAAGAGACATTGTGGCCAATGACTCTTTTTTATCCCTATACACCTTCATGCCCTTAATTAGAAGACCAAAAAATTTGGCTATAAACTCCTCATCCACCTTAATTTCCCTGCCACCCAACTCTAGGGTTCTTCGTTTCCATCCTTTCTTGACCAGAGCATGAACCTAAGTATTATTTCCATGTAGTTTCTCCATGAAGGTATTTAGGCCACCCTTCTCTAAAATCTCCCACACTTCCTTTCTTTGCTTCACAGTGTCACAAGATTTAGGCATAACGTGGTTTCTATCCCCACCCATAACGATGGAAAACAGAGACCAAGAACTCAACAAGGAGCTCAGAAGGAAGCAGTAGACACCACATAGAATCGAAAAATCCCACAGAAGACTCTGGAAACTTATGCGGCTAACACCCACAATCTATTCAAAGGCAACCACAAGACAAACAAACCATAATGAATTCGAACCCTGCGCCATATGATAGCCATTCCTCAAAATCATAACCATACCCTCCTTCCTAATGATATGCCACCACGTGAGCAAGGACGTGCACAAATTGTAGAATAAATTAACTTTTATTTATAACAATAGTTGTGGCCTCATATAGTATAATATAAGGGATATTTTATATAATCTTAAAACTCTATGTTATAATATAACAATAGTCATGGCCTCAAAACTCTATGTTATAATATAAGGGATATTTTATATAATCTTAAAACTAATATTTACAAACTATAATAATAACTAGAAAGTTTAAGTGTTTAGAAATAAATTACAATTTCAAAATAAACTATTAAATGTATTTTTCTAAGTTCTCACAAGATTGCAAGCTCAAAACTAAATAATTGTGATAATTTAATATAAAAGTTAATTATATTGGGAAAAATATTTTATAAACATTTTAAGTAATTAATTATGCAAAATACACTTCCTACACTAAACCTTGAGGGGAGGTATGTGTAAAAATAATCAATCTATAGTTCTAAAAAATAATACATAAAAGATTATACCATAACACGATAAATTATGTGGGAAAAACCATTTTGAGAGAGAAAATCCACACTCCAAAGAAAAACCAATTATATTGTTTGTAACAAAGGTTACAATATAATTATGTAGGGAATGATCTTATAGAAGTATCACCAACATGTAAAATTGGAGCAATTCAAGTAGTATAACAATACTTGCAAACCAATCATACAACCAACACATAGCTCCATCACAAGAACCCAATATATAGGAGATTCAATACATGAAACCATCAATAATTTACACAGCATGGGTTGATACCATGGCCCTAATATGGTTCTCAAATCTAGGGCTAGAATTATAATGCCTTCTTTGTGATGAGTCAACATACTCAAAATAATAGAATCTCTTGTGTTTTCATAATGCTCAATAACACTATCATAATCCACTCACCAAGTTCGATTCTCCATTTTGTCTCCATAAACTCCCTCAAAAGATGCTCTCTAACAAATCATAACATGCATCATATAATTGTTCAAGATTTCTATTCAATAATGTAAAACCCCTATAATCATGCTCTTAAATGCATTGTAATATCTCTTACACCACTATTTTCATAGTAGATGCTCTTACACATCTTCATGACAAGATATTATCTTATATGCCATTATACACATCATAATAAAGTATACACATAGCATAAAGACCAATTCATTAGTGGCATGCCCTTTTCTATGTGGGCTCATAGATAATAAATAAATAGATTAATTAATTACTTTCAATGGAATTACAAGGTGTGTGATATGCCTATCCCAAAATTCTCCCACATGTTGTATAGCTTGCAAGAGCAAATGGGAACGTCAAAACTATCAAATTATGGCTAGGGGACATGAGGGACATAGACTTACTACACCTAAATTTATCTATATGTAGGCTTTATCAATGCATCTATAATGTTATCAAAAGTATCAATCTTCTCTAGCATCACCCTCCCATCCTCTACCATGTCATGAAAAATTGGTACTAGACATTTATGTGCTTCATCCCCACATGAAAGGTCAATTTCTTTACCAAAATTATGAAACCTTGTTGTCACAAAAAAAAATTAATAGCTCTCTAACCCAACCCACATATGAACACAATCTCTTAAGCTAAATAGCTTCCTTACAATCATGATTGGATACCATGTACACAACATTTATACTATAAATTTGACCACAATATAACACTTTATCATATAACTAATACAACCAACAAATAAATTGAAAATATAACTATTAGTGGATCTTTCATTATTGATGTCACATACCTAATTTGAATTAATAGATACATAAATATCCACTAAGTGTTTTTCCCCTATAAAATCACCATGATAAAAATTTAGAGTACTTGGAAGTACCCAAAAAAATCTAAAAACCCTCTTAACTAAATCCAAGATTAGCCATGAATCATATATGGACTCTCATTGCTTGGAAATTATCTATTCTTGTACAATTCATAACATCCATCAAACCACCAACAATACTAGCATATAGTACTTAAGTCATGTCCTCCATCTCACTAGGTGTATACAAACACTACTCTACATATAACTTTGTCCCCCATGAAATAACAACACTTGAAGGCCCCTACAAATTCAACAAGTTGAACTATCCAACACTAATTTTGTATACTCTCTTTGGCCCAACCAAAGCATCTTGTTTTCTCTATCTATTTGAATCTCCATGCCTAGAATGTACTTGGCTACTCCTGTGTGGTTCATGTTAAATTATGTTGGAAGCTAGAATCTAAATCATAAATTACTTTCTTAATCTTACCAAATAATAAGACATCATCTACTAACAATGTGATTGTAGATGCCTAAACTTTCCTCTTGAGTATTTTTGTTATCATCAATTCTCTTTGCATCATGTCACTTTCTAAATTAATTTAGATATAATTTATCCAATTCATTAACTTGGTTCTTTTATCGATATTAATTATATAATTAATTAACTTGGTTTTTTTTTATCGATGTTAATTATATAATCAATTAAATCGAATCTTCCTCTAACATTAATTAAATAAAATAGGAAAAATTATTTAAATAATAAAGAATTTTTTAATGTCCAACCTTAAATAAATAAATCCAATATTTATTTATTTAATTCAATTATCCCTATTCCAAAAATTAAATAAATATAACACATTTATTTAATTCCTCTATTTCCCTCAAATTATTAGTTGACTAAAAGTAATTATTAAAATCTAGCTAACCATTTACATAATCAAAAACATGATTTATCAAGGCAAATCTTTCTCAAGGTTCAAGATTACACATGTTTCTAAAAAAGGACCTTTGTTTATACATAGCCTTGTGTTCTAAAAGTATTTATAAAGTACTCTCATCAAGTCTTTCCCATCCTTTCAATGTAAAAATTCATAGCCCTTCACATAACTCCAAAACAAAATGTTTGGATTTTCAAAGATCCTTTTTATCCTTATCATCCATCCTTTTCTAGGAAGATCTCCATCATCCAAATCCCTTGGGTCATGGAACTATTTTTTCTCACCAATTAGAAGGTGTCACTTAGAGGCTTTACATATATTCAAACCTCTCAAGCAATCTCCTACATTGATCCCTCCAATCAATCCTATCCCTTGATTCTACCTCCCTTAAATCTATAAATATTTCATCATATGAGAGATTTTTATTTAAGAACTTTGAATGCAATCTTATGTTATTGAATTTAGCACCAAAATCTAATCCTTAATCACAAATATATATTGAGAAAATCTACACTTTGTGTGCAACAAGATGCTTTTGGTTGGTGGTTCAGTGTATCTCTTTCACACTTTAGTGTATCTAGATCTTCAAATCAGTGCATCCATCAACATTCAAGAACTCGATGACCTAGCCACTCTAACACCTTTTCTTCACATTTTTATAAGATTTTAACTCTCAAGTATGATATTTTTGTGCAAGGTTTTCAATTTATTATCTATTTTTATACTTCCCCTAACATTTGTGTGTAGAATTAACCCTCTATTTTATATATTTCCTTTTTTTTATATCCTATGTCATGGTTCAATGCATCTATTCCCACTTCAATATTTTTATGGTCTCATGGAACATTCATTTCCAAATTGGTGCCTCCATCTTTGGCACTAAATCTCTCATTTTTCATCATTTTGGGCCTTTGATTTTTCATTTTTTATTTATTTACATGTCTCTATAATACCTAACTTATTTTCATGCTCATTTGGTCATTTTAGTACATGTTAATCCTTATTTTTTATAGATCCCTTTGCATTATATTGGCCTGTTTCATATATTGGTGCATTTGTTTCTACCTCAACATTTATGTTAGCCCTAGCATTTCCATTTCATGATTTGACATCTCTGTTTCCTGGTCTCAAATTTCTACTTTTTATCATTTTGGGTTTCCTTTCATTTCTTTCTACGATTTTTGTAGTTTATTAATTGACTAACCTAGTATTTTACCATCATTTCTAACCTAGTCCTTGAAGGTTTATAATTTTAGGGCTTATTTTCTAATCCTTATAATTCTACTATACAGATTCATGTTTCAACATCTATATTCTACTTCAACATTTATGCCTATAGATCAACAATTTTACCTTCACCAATCAACATACAAGTAAAATTAGTGGTAGACATAAATTTCACCCTCTAGCATTTCTACATCTATTGCATTGTTTCTGTTTTTGGATTGATATTTATATTTCTCTATTAGTGTATGCATTCCATCAAAGAATTACATCATGTTTCTTTTTTTTGTGCCAATTCTTATATGCAAGTTATTGGTGCTAATATTTTTTGCAACATTTAATCAATCCAAGATACTTTGAAACTACTAATTTATTTGTTGAAGACTTGCCTATTAAAGG
Source organism: Sequoia sempervirens (assembly GCA_007258455.2). NCBI lineage: Eukaryota > Viridiplantae > Streptophyta > Pinopsida > Cupressales > Cupressaceae > Sequoia > Sequoia sempervirens. The sequence continues at coordinate 12,428 of VDFB02383472.1, read as the reverse complement.
ATCCATATTTTATCACTAGCTTAATTGTACATGTGTATGCTAAGGTCAATGAACATTTTTGTACTTTGATTTTGAGAATATTTTGGAGTATATACTCTCTCTTTAAACTAAAATATGAGTTTGGAGATCAAAAACACCATCTTGCTCTCTTTTATTTAATTTAAATCCTAAGAGGATCAATTTGTGTATGCTCTTCCCTAGTTTCACAAGGTAGTCTTGGAAAAAAATAAGTTGATTTTATTTCCTCTAGTGAGCCTATTGTTATAATTTAGCATCAAGGGGGTGACCTAGAAACCCACATGTTCTAGTGGGCTATAGAAATTATTATGAGAATTGTGGACTTGCTTCATTTGAAGGAATACTATCATGTCTAGAACAACCTCATTATCCATTTTATGAGTACAAGGTGAAGTGGAAAGTGTTTAAGCCTAACCACATGCTTGTAGATAGATTTCCTATTCTAAAAAAAATCCTCATGTATCCTCAAGCATATAGAAAACATCCCCTAGCAAGCTTATATATCCTAAATAGAACCTTAGAGTAATGCATGGTTATGATGCACCAATTATCAGTTATCCCAAGAATTTCCTCATCTTGTGGCTCTATAAATGGGTTTTTAGATTGTGTATTCTTTCCTCTTATTACTTTGATTGGTCTTGAATGATCAGAATCAATTATTTCCTCCTCATAAACCCTTCATTCCATGCCTAGACAAGGTATATTGGGGGACTCACAATTTTTTACATGTACTTGAATAAAATAGGTTGTTCTTGTGTTTGGTATGTCGTGTAAAATCCATTACATCATAGATTTAAATATAATTTACAACATCAACCCCAAATCCAAAATCAAACTTTGAGTAGATCACAAAAAATCTGCTTGCAAATTGTTTAAACCCACTACTAAAATTCATAAATCAAAATCCTCAACCAATCCAAAATATAAATCTAAATCTAAAATTTACCATCCTAATCATAATCCCACATCAAAACCAAATTCCAAGTCCAAACCCAAACCGTAATCCAAATTTCAAATTAAATTTCACAATTCCTTTTCACCCAAAACCAAATCACTTTTAAAATCAAGAGCTCAAATCAAACCCAACTATCATCCTTAATCGTATCTCACTTAAGAATTTTTCATATCTTAAATAGCAATCAACACAAATCCAATCCAACCATATTCAATATTTCTTAATAAATTTCTTATCTTAAGTAAATCCCTCCAAACATCCAATCCAAATCAAATATTACTTTAAAATTTACCTAACTTAAGTATAGAAATCAACCCTCCACATCAAGCCAAACTATTAGCCTAAGGTCTTGATTATCAATCCATTTTCAAATCAAATCAATCCAACAAAATTAACCCATATTTAGATCCAAATCAACCTTATAAATTAAATAGAATTCATTTATTCCACATACAAATCCAAACCCCATGTCAAACACTCACTTTGAATACTGCCAAACTCCAACATTTAACCTCTTCATCAAATCAATTCAAAACCATTTTAAATTCCATCCAAGTCAAAATCATCATTTTAAAAACCAAATCATCATTTAATGCTACTAATAACTAGATCACAAGAAATAAAAATATGGATCAATAGAATGAAAACTCTTTTTTGATATAATATCTAACAACTCTCAGTCTGTTGGTTGACTCTCTTCCAAATTTAATTTCCCAAAATGACAATATGGGGATTCTCAATGTTGTCACACCTGAGGAGGTTAAGTTGGCCACATTCAGTATGGGGGCCTTCAAAGCTCCTAGCCCTAATGGTTTCCCTCTGACTTTCTTTCAGACCTTCTGGGAGATCATTAGTGAGGACCTTGTTCTAGTTGGTCAAGATTTCTTCAAATCTGGTAAGATTCTTAAGCAAATAAATCACACATTCATTGCTCTTATTCCCAAGGTGGCTAATCCTCAACATATGGTAGACTTTCGCCCTATCAGCCTATGCAATACTTTTTATAAAATCCTCTCAAAAATTTTGGTCAACAACATCAAACCACTCCTTGATAAAATTATCAGCCCTACTCAAAAAGGGTTTGTGCCTGGTAGGAATATCCTTGATGCTACCATCACAACACATGAAGTAATTCACTCAATGGATAGGTGCAACTATGCTAGAATGGCCCTTAAACTGGACATATCTAAGGCCTATGACAAGGTGATCTGGAATTTTGTCCCTAAAGTTCTTGCTAAGTTTGGCTTCAATCAATTAGTGATCAATCTTATTATGGAATGTGTTACTACTGTTAAGTACTCTGTTCTGGTTAATGGTTATCCTTTTGGGTTTTTTCATGCTGGGAGAGGTATCAGACAAGGAGAGCCCCTATCTCCCTATTTGTTTATAATGGTGGTGGATGTGCTAAGCAAGAACTTCTCTAATATGTTGACGAAGGGGTCCATAAAAGGAATTAAGGTTGCTTCCACCCTTGGGCTGACTGTGATTCAACAATTTGTGGATGATACTTTTCTCTTTGGGAAAGCCTCGGTGATGGAAGCTAGGAAATGGAAAAATTGTCTCAACAATTATGTTGCTTGCTCTGGACAATGCATTAACTATAATAAAAGCATGATTTACTTCTTTAACAACACTCCTAACCTGCAAAATTAGGTGACTATTGTTCTGGGCTGTTAGAGTGGTTCTCTCCCCTCAGTTTATCTTGGGTTACCCCTAACTATCAAAGATGTCACTCCTGAGTTTTGGAATTTTATCCTTGAAAGGATTCAAAGGAAGCTTGTTGGGTGGAAAGGCTCTTTACTCAGCCATGCTGGTAAGCTTCAGCTTCTTTCTATTGTTCTTCAAGGTATCCCTATCTATTTCCTATCCATTTTTAAGATACTTAGATATATTGCTGACAAATTTGAGAAAATCCAAAGGTTTTTCCTCAAGTCCAACACTGAGGAAAAAAAGAAACTCGCTTTGGTTAAATGGGATAAGGTTTATCAACCAAAAATTTATGGTGGTCTTGGGATAAGAAACATTTCTAATTATAATAAAGCTCTTTATGGCCAAAGTGGTTTGGGATCATCTAAGGGATAGGAAGGACTGCTGTGAGATAAAGAATGCCAAATACCTTTTGAACTGGTCGTTGATTGACTGCCTTTCGGAGGCCCACCCTACGGGGTCCTTGGTTTGGAAGGGTATCTGCAATCTTCGAGACCTTATGAGAAATGGGATCAAATGGAAGATAGGTAATGGTAATAAAATCAGATTCTAGGAGGATTCTTGGTTACTTGACTCTCCGCTGGAATTTTTTGAGTTTAGGTTTCTTAAGGGTCGGGCTCAACAAGTGTTTGGTATATATATTAGTGATTATCTTTTTGGACCCTTGAGAGCTAGGAAATGGAATGACATTAGCGTTTGCTTTTATCCCCTAATCTATGTCTTCTAGCCAAGATGCTACAGGAGTTACTCTCCCTCACTAGGATACCCCCTTCTCACCATGGGGATGAATTCTTCTGGATCCATGATAATTAGGGTGATCTTACTATTAAATTTTCTTATAGTTAGCTAACTGATCAGGATGTGGTCAATAATCTATGGAAAAAGGTTTGGAATAGATACATGATATTGAAAGTTAACTTCTTCTAGTGGACTGTATGTCATAACAAAATTCTTACTCAGGATAATCTAAAGAAAAGGGGATTCCAGATCCCCAACATATGTCTTTTGTGTAAATGCAACAAAGAATCGGTTGATCATCTACTGTTACACTGCCCCTTTGTTACTGAGGTGTGGGAGTTGGCTTATGGAAGGCTGGGGATACAGTGGATTATGTGTAAGGACATCACATCCTTTATTTTGAGTTGGTTTGGACCCTTTACCCATTTGTTAATTGGTGAAATATGGAACCAAGTTCCTCCCCTTATATGCTAGTGCTTATGGAAAGAGAGGAACAATAGGATCTTTAGGAACATTAAGATGAATTTGAAAGAGGTGTTTGGTATAGGAGCTCAGATCATTGCGTAAAATATCTCTCTTCAAAGGGAAAACCCCGGATAAAGGTCCTACTGAGATGGAAATAAGCATAGCTAAAGCTTGGCATCAGAACCTGGATGTCGATTCATATGACAACTCCAAAATTCTAGCTAGGAGAGCCACTATTTGGAAACCCCCTGACAAGGGATGGTTTAAACTAAAATTTGATGGGGCTGCTAAGGGCAACCCAAGTAGAGCAAGTATTGGAGGTGTGATCAGGGATCACAGAGGAAAGTTGGTGGCTGGTTATGCTAGGGGGATTGGTCTTCTTTCTTCTATGATAGTGAAAGCTAGAGCACTGTTAAAGGGCTTATAGATAGTTGTTTCCTTGGGGATAGAGAACGTGCACATTAAAGGTGACTCTAAGTCCATTATTGATGCTATTAATTTTGATAGATTGCTGGGGTAGAACACTAAGGATATTCTTCTTGACATTAGATTCCTTGTGTCTAAATTAAAATTAAAGATGGCCAGTCATATTTATAGAGAGGGGAACCAAGTGGCTGATGCCTTAGCCAATTTTGGCTCACTAGAAATTGTCCAAATGCTAGCATGATTTAAGTTTACTTATACCTAATATTCAGAGTACTATAGTGAAGGAATAAAGCCCTTACTTGACCCATGATGAAAACACATGTGCTTAGCTATATTTTTGGGGGGTCCACATGCTTTTTCGTTGGGCTATGTGGTCTTATTGTTTTGATGAGATGGATGATTAGCTGTATCGATGGGATGGACAACAAGTGGATTTTTTCAAATTATAGGATAGAGCCCGTTTGGAATAAGGAAATCATGTTTTTCTGCGACAAGTACCGAATGATTAATTCTAAGTTGGATCGTACTTGTTGTAATCTCCTTGTGGGGATTTACTTACGATCGTGGATTTTCAAATTCTTTGTTTTCGATTTTGATGTGACTTGTAATTATGAGACAAATCTCCTTTTTGGCCTTTCTTTATCCACTATTTTGGTTTCGCACCTTATAGCTTCTATCTGTGGTATAACTAAAGTTAACCAACCCTTAAATTCTATCAATTTAGAGATTTCTAACTATGGCCCTACGGCTATCCTACCTAGATTTCAGTATTTATGCTACGTGGAAGGCAATCCTTCCCTTTTGATCATGTCCTTTTTGCTTAGCCATTTATGCAAGGAAATCCTCATTAATGCCTCTACTAAGATTGTTTCAGGGAAATTATTTCCTCATGTGTGTGACCTGTCCTTAGGCTTGATTCCCAAATATTTCCGTTTATGGCTTAAATTTCTTATTGTGCAGGTGATTTTTCACCTTGCAATTATCTCTAACATTCTATTTTTCATGGTTCCTGGTTATACTGTGCGCAGTGCCGAATCATGGGGGGTGATAAGGTGCGGACAAAGCCAAATAATTGCAATGAATTTCACAAGGATCCACTGGTTTGGCACATTTGTGTCGAAGGTGGCATTGCTCCTCTAATGGAGAGACTTGTGGGCCATGACCCTAATCTATCGACCCAATTCGTCAACTCTTGGAAGAATTGACATGTGTCTCTGGGAGGCATCTCCTTTATGGTGGATGAGGAAGTGATTATGTAGGAAACATGTCTCCAATGCTCTTTTATGAAGCATCCTAAACATTCGAAGACCCATGACAATGTTAGTATGGATAATTATTTGTGGGAAATAAGAAGTCAATGCACAACTAGTCTAGGTATGAATGGGAGGCTCTTCCTCAGCTGTGGAACCAAGTGTGTCTTGCACTAATGAAATATGTCATGCTGGAAGGAAGGTACAAAACCTATTACTTCTACCATTTTCCCTTGTTAAATCACCTTAGGCATAAAGTTTTACTGAGCTTTCCCTTTTTTATGCTAATGGACCTTGAAAACTCGGTCAAAAAATGTGTGGAGTATGTTGCTTTAAATCCCAATGAACCCACTCCGTTGCCACTCCACCAAGGTCTTATCCTAAGACTCTACCACTTTAATCTAGCTTTATGCCCTCTGAAACCCATTTTGGTCGTTTGAATTGAGGAAATTGAGCCCCCCACTAAGACCAACTTATCTCCGGCCAAATCTAAAGGCCCTATCAGGAAGAGTCACCCGGTCCCTGATGATTCTTAGAAACCCAAACCTGCTACCAAAAAACTTAAGGGTATCAAGGGAGTTGCCCAAACCATTGCGGCGGCTAGCTTGTGTGACCTCAAGTCTACCCCTGCTAAGACTTCCCTAAAAAATAAAGGTAAGGAGGAGAAGGAGCCTCTGAATAAAGGGAAAAATGTTGTGAGCAAGGACTCGTTGGGTGATACGGTGGTTACAGAGACTATCGTTATTGGATGTGATGCCATCATTCGGTGATCTAGAAGGTTGGCAAAGAACAGGAAAAAAGTGTAGGTTAGGGATTTGGACACTAAAGAGGAGCAGTCGAACAACAAAGATAGCAAAGTTGAAGAGGTGTTAGAAGGAAAGGAAGGTGAGAAATCTAGAGGTGCCTCATCCATTCCTAACAAGGGTAAAGCTCATAAGGAGGTTTCGGCCTCTCACTCGTCAAAACCATTGGATATTGAGCAAAACGATCCTGACTACACTATGGGCGGCAAGGAGGAGGAGCTCAGTGTGCTAAAAGAAAGAATGGACAAAATGGACAAAAAAAATCAATGGTTTGACTTGATTCATGGTCAAATTAGTTCACTGTGTCACTAGTACCTTGTCGGTTGTCATGAAGGATGAGATGGAGATGAAGAAGATTGAAGACCGTCAGGAGTGGATCGATGATGATTTGGTTCAACTTCTGTCAAAGAACTGGGAGAATTCCAGCTAGTCTGTTGTTGGTTCAAGTGTTGTTAGTTCACGTATTTTTTTGGTTTTGTGTTTTGTTTTGATGCTTTTTTGATCTTGGACTCTATTGGCCCTTGTGGCTCTCTGTGAAGGGTACAACACCCTGAAATTGTTGCTTACTTTATCAAAAACAATTCTCAAGTTGTACCCCAAATTTTTTTCAAAAAAAATCTTTCATTTTTTTTCTTAACCCAAATTTATCATTTGTCCATATAGGATAGGCATTCATCTATATGGAATAAGTATCCATCCATAAAATACATGTATATAGGATAGGAATCCATCTATACAAGATAGACATCTATCTATATGGGACATGCATATGAAACAACCCACTTGGTCAAATAAAAAATTTCATAATAATTGTTCACAAGGAAGAATGAGTCATAACTTATTCTATTAATTATTTTAATATTTGATAGTCTTGATTTAATACTTGGGAATTAACAAAGCCAACTCATGCTATCATGTTCAATATAGGATAAACAAATGAATATCCAACCTAGTTTCTTCCATCCATTGGGCTTACTTGTCCATATGGGATGATTAGTGAATCATGGTCATTTTGGAAAAATCCTTTATCTAATATGGGATAGGATACTTGGTTATCCATGTGGGCTTATAAGGATAGGCAATAATAATTAAGCTTTGGCCAAATACATTGACTCATTAGGACCAACCAAGTCCTAAGTCACTTAATAAACTTCAAAGTATGTCATGTCACTGTACCAAGGATTTTTGCAAGTCAATAAATATCTTGTACCCCTCCTCAAGTTTCAGGCCACTAACCAAGTATGAAATAAATCAACCCTATGGATTCTTTTGAATAATAATAACTATCATATTTCATCTTTGTTACCAATTAAATTTAGATTTTTTAACTTTAGGAAAAAGTTAAAAAAACCTCACAATATTCTCTATATCTAAGTACTGAAAACATCCTTTATTTCCCAAGCTACCTACATACCCTATATCTGTGGGATGAAGATATAAGAAAACTAGGACATATGAAATATGTAGTTTTGTTTGAGTCTATGTTTGTGCAATTGTATGAGTAGGTAAACAATCCTTTCTAGGGTCCAAATCCCCAAATAGTTCTTTGTCAACCACCACCCACTCAAGTGAAACAAAGATGAGAACCTAAATAAATATATATTCAAATGCCTAGAAAAGGGTGTTTTATGTTAAGTTTTGATTGAGAAGATTTTCTTGTTCACCTAGAACACACATTCAATCTGAGAAAGGTTTCCCATTTACTCAAAAATTGTAGTTTTTTATTTTTTCATTCCAAAATTTTATTAGTTTAACATATTAGGTGTAACTACCCAATATCTGAGAAGTTTACTTTAAAACAATGCATCTAACATTAAATCATTCTAGTAGTTACTTCACTCACAACAATCTAATATTTATCACAACTAAATATAAACTAAGTCAGTTGACCAAGATAGATACACATACATGATCAAAAAATAATAATTGTTCATAACCATAAGATTCAATTGAACTTAATATGTCATGATAACACTATTCAAATTTAATGTTGATTGAAAGTGTGATATTGCTATCAGGATTCAACCATGTAGCTTTACAATTCAAACTCATTGACCCATGTTTCATAAGTAGTTGATTGAAATTGTTCTACAAGAGTTTATATTCATTAGTAATTCACAAATTTTTCTTAAATCAAAGGTCACTTTTTAATCTATCCTCAATACACAAAACCTATACTTATTAACTTATATATCTTATTCATTGAGACAGGTTATGTTGTTATCAATTAAAAGTTAAGGCCACTTAAACAGCAGGGTTAATATTTCATACTCTAAACTCATAGAAAGAAATCAAAATTAATTCCATCAATACAAATATTAATTACTTACTATCAAATCAAAATAAATAAGAAAGCCAATACAGACTAAGCTAAATAAGCAAAAAATTAGTCACCAAGATATGATTAAAGTATTTAAATTCGCATGTTAAGTAGACATGGGATATATCAAATGAACCAAAAAGTGTAATATAATATGAACAAATCTAAGTCTATCTTTACAAAAAAAAATCATAAAAGAAAACTCATCTATTTGGATTTATAATTACTTAGAAATAAAACTCTAGTGTTAGATCAAATTAAAAGATTATTTACCATTTTCTTATCTCCAAGGTCTTTATTGGGCGAGGTGAGAACATATGATAGATGAGCAATCCAATTTAAATTTTGATAATCCAATTAGTAAGAACATAAAAATTATCAATTGTATTATAATATAAACTAGGTTTTTTCGTTTTTGAATGTTCTTATTCAAGGTCTCAAGAAAAATCCATATTGATGTTCTACAATAATTACTCAAAAACCATTAGGACTATTTAAAATGATAATAAATTGGTAATTATGTAAAACAATAACTAAAATTATCAAAACAATAATAACTTGATATCTATGAAAATTGATAACTGATATTATTAAAATAATACTAACTTGATATCGAAACAAAATGATAATAATTTGGTGACTATGCAAATCAATAACTAACATTATCAAAATGATAATAACTTAAAAACTATGCAAACTAATGTAATCTTACAACTAGGGTTCAAATAAAGTGTTAACTCCATATTTTACTTTCTTAGCTTCTATACATGTCTAGATGTGTCTTACTCATCATTCTTCCCACTTCAATTTTTTTATTATTTATTATTCACATATAATTTTCATCATCTATGTGTCTCATTCTACACATTTATAATGTCTACTATGTTTACAATCCTTACCTTATCTTTATATTATGAGAGCTATCTTGATTACATGATATTTCATGACTTTCATTCTACTTATTTGATAAGAATTTTTTATAGATATATTTAAATATTCAATTAAACAAGAGCCAAACACTTTAAACTAGCTCCATTGCTTTAAACTAAACTAAAAACTATTGTTAAAAACAACAAATGCAAATAGAAATCAAAATCTTGGAAAGATCCAGAGATAAAGGAGAGAGTTTTCACTGTTGGGAGACTATAGTAGAGAAATCTCTAATATATTTTATATATAATATATGTGTTTAGTGGGAGAGAGGTACAATTGAAATATTAGTTAATATTCATATAAAAGAGTCCTTCAAACTAAAGAAACAATTTTTTTTTTAAATATATTTTGAAAACTTGCTTTTGTCTAAGTATTTTATAATATGTATTTTCTCAAATTAGTAATAGTCAAAAATTAAATGCATATTCATTAAATCACTTTAAGCAATTGTATGATTCAAGCTCAACTAAATATAACACCATGAATATAATAAATTTTTACCAAAAATCTTAATGAGGGAAAAACTAGTTTGAAAGTATTGATTTTTCATTTTCCCTCTTTTCTTCAACTTAAACAATTACAATGACATTAATGTTGAGCAAACTTCCATAAATCTACCACTACTTAACTTATTTTTAATCATACTTTACTTCATAATTACTAAAAAATACACAAATAAAAAATGATTGTAAGAAAAATTACAATTGACCAAGGATATGTGCAACATAATTTTGTTGAAAACACATTAGAAACTTTAAACCAAAAGAAATTTATGTGTGTAAAGACATATTCCATAAAATTTGCTAGCATCCTCATTGCATCCACCAATATGGGAACTTAATAATAGGGTAATTACATTCATCAAACATGATAAAAGTAGATTTTATTTTATTTTTCAAGATGATATAGTGGGAAATGATTTTATGTAAAAGTGGAAGCACAAATAAGGCACATGAACTGTTTAACTTTAACACCCTCAAATAAATAAGGTCTTATGCATTAAAAAATGTGGAAGCATTGATAAGGTGCATGAATTGTTTGACACAATGCATTGAAGCAATGGCATCTCATGGAATGCAATAAAGCATGCACAAAATGGATTTAATAAAACAAAACTTTAGAAAAAATTTAACAAATGACATTGGTAGATGTAAACCTAAACTCCTCGCACAAATTGAATAAGAGAATGGACATTTATCAAGACCAAGAAAGAAAAAGATAGATGAAATTGCAAATATTAAAGCTCTGATATCTTTGGTAGACATGCATGCAAAATGTAAAAATATTAATAGGGTGTGTGAATGAAAATATTAAAGTTGTGATATCTTTGGTAGACATGTATGCAAAATGTAGAAATATTAATAGGGGGTGTGAATAGAATGACAAGATGTCATAATTGGATGTCATCTCATGGAAGCAATGGTTTGTAGGATAGAAACATTTATAATTTTTTTCTAATAAATCCTCTTTCTCATGTCAAAATAGTAAGTTTCAATCCAAGTTTTTGGGCATCATAAAAGGTTGGGCTTAACCAACACACTCTAAAGATTGACTTCATACATGATTCGTGGGCCCTAGTTTTATTTTTTTCTCTTTTTTTCGTACTTCATTCCTCTCACTCTCCACACTCACGCAACCACTATTAGGCAATAGTTAAAAAAATTAACTGTAAAAATTTCAATCTTCTGTGAGAGTAGACTTTGAAATTTAAACTATTGTCTAATAGTGACTATGTACCAGTGATTGCGAAGAGTAAGAACAAAGAAATGTAAGGAAAAATAAGAAAAAATAGAATAAGATTGGAACCACGAATGTGTACGAAGTTAATCGTTAGACTGTGTTGATTAAACCCAACCATCATAAAAAAAATAAAAAAAAGAGCATTTTGAAATCGAAATTAATGTTGAAAACATTGAGGAAAACATGCCTGCATTTCTAGAAACACAAACAAGGTATGCAATTGTACTATTGCACAAAAATGATGTCAACAAAATAAATAACAAAAGATAAGAAAACCTTATGGCATTAATAGGAACATTCTTACCTATAAAACTCCCCTTCTTCAATTTCATTTCCTTCCTCAATCCTTCCAGACAATCCTTCTATCTCATGTAACAAAAATCCTTCTTTATAAACATATTCAAAGAAAAGTTTCTTATCTTAGCTACATCCCAAATAGAAGAGAACCCTACTTTAAGAAATGCTATAACTATTCCCTTAAGAATTCCCACTACAAATTAACTATTTTTAAACCCTGCCATAAAGGCCACTTCATTTTCTTGTAGTGGTTACTAAGTGGACTGTAAAAATAGGAAATATATTAAAATTTATAAAAGTACATAGCTAAATATGAGCTAGAAATAAAATGAAATATTTATAATAAAATCTTCACATTTATTATTATATTCATGAATAATTTTTTAATAATAATTATTATTTTTTATTAAAAAGAAATTGCAATTAGATAATATTGTTGAAGCGATTAATTAGTGATATCAAAAATAAAATAGAGATAATCATACATTAACCTTTTAAAATATATCATATGATTTAACTATATATAATTTATCTCTTCATTATGTAAATCAAATAATAAAATTGATATGAATGCAAGTTATCTCAATATTATTTCCTTATTACCAATTAAGTGTATATGCAATTATTGTGTAATGATATAAATAATAAAAAATGAGAAGAGAGGGCTATGAAATAATACACAAGGAAAGATCTCATTTACTCATGCACATCGTTATAACACAAAAAAACCTAAAATTCTTGTCAACTAACTTGAATATTCCCTTTGGTTCCAAGAC
>VDFB02383471.1:0-21550 GCA_007258455.2 Sequoia sempervirens | reverse complement strand
TAACAAATGACGATGTTGTGGACACAAAGTTTGTACAAAACACACAAAATCAACCAAACAAACAATAAAATATACAAAATGCTAATCCTCCACGAGGACCACCACCTAGACCAAAAAACTACTTGGATAGACACAAGTACACTCTCTTAGGGGAACCAATCAAAATAGTTTTGAACAAACTAATCCAAGAAAACTTAATCAAGCTTCCTTATTTCAGATAATATGAAGAACCTCAATTTAAACTTGCATGGTACAATGACAATGATTGTTATGAGTATCATCAGACAAAATGGCACAAAACATCAAACTATATGAAGCTTAAAAACATCATTCAAGACCTCATAGATCATTGTGAGGTAAGCATTTATCAACACCCAGGGACCTTTGGAATAATGAGTTAGGTATGTACAAGAATCTAATGCCTAATCACGAAAAAGGAAACAATATAAATTTGAAGGTCTACAACCAAGTCAACCACTCCTATGAAAATTTTGTAGGAAAAATGTAATATTCCAATCACCATATCTATGTTGTTACTATACATGGAAAATATCCTGAGTGTGGAGTCACCACATGAAGAGGGAGAGTCAACATCCAAGAAGCTCCTCCATGACCAAAAGGTCCAACAAAATCAAATCCAATGGATTACAATTTAATAGACCATCTCAAGAAAACCCCAACACAAATCTCAATCTTAGAACTCTTGAGAATATCCCTTGCACATAAATAAGTCTTAGATATGACCCTCTTACAATCATTTGTACATACTAATGTAGATACAAAATAATTCTAGGCCATGGTAGAGAATATCAAATCCACTCATTGCCTTGTATTCATATAAAAATACCTTCCCTTTGAAGCATATCATAATCATGCATTACATCTTGAGGTCTATGTCCACAAACATAAGTTAAATAGGGTTATAATAGATGGAGGTGCGAGCTTGAATATTTATACTCTTTGATTGGTTAGACATTTGGGATAATTTGAAGGAGTAATCAAAAGAATACAAGGAATAACTATTCGATCATATGATGACAATGAAAGGGACTTAGAAGGGACTATATGGTTGCCTATACAAGTTGGTCTTACAATAGCTGAAATGACATGTCAAGTTTTAGACCTTGACTTACCTTACAACATCCTTCTAGGCCACCCATGGATACATGCCATACAAGTTGTCCCATCTATATACCATCAATGCCTCAAGTTTCCTTGCAATAATATTGAGGTTACCTTCCATGGTGACCTTGAACCCTTCTATTATTGTAAAAACATGCAAGAAAGGTATCATAATTTTCTCCAAGTCCCTAATAATGATGCTCTCTACCTTCATCACCCTACATTAATCCATGAATGCTTGCATCCATGTCTACATCCCATCAAACACCCTTTGAAGTCAAGGTACGAATATGAGACAATGGTTGTGGTGACTAAAACCTCAAAGAATCCTCCTATGTGGGACGAATATCACTTTATTTGAAAACATATGGAAAACCTCATCATATTGACAAAGTGTCCAAAAAAATCAAGTTCTAGCCAACATTTTTTGTGAAATGGGGAGAACTTAATACAAAAGATATAGATGAAGGAGACTTCTCAAAATGGATATATCAAGAAGAATAAGAAGAAGCTCCTCTTCTTATTGATAAAAGTAGGAAAGGATTCTAGATGATCAAGAATATGGGGTGTATAAGTAATGGTGGACTTGGTCTAAAACAACATGGCATCCAAGAACCCATCCTTTTGGAAAAGTGACAAAGTTATAAATGTTTTGGGTATGGCTCACACGAAAATGTGACACCTCTCACTGGGGATACTTCTATCAAGGTAGCTTCTCTCTCTTATAATCCATTTAATAATGATGACATCAAAGAATTACCTGTGTATAACAGACCTATTTGAAAATGCATCTATATACACTATCACGATCACATCATTCACTTCCCCCACTAAAAACAATGGCCTCAAACTCGTCTATCCCTAACTCATTGATTGGGACCAACAACAAGCACCAATTCTTGATTTGTTTTAAATGATGAAGCTATCTCCAAATTCATGGGACTATGAGATGGCATACCTTTGGGTAATCATAAAGTATGATTTGACATAGAAATTGATATCAATGCATACTATGATGACAAGATTGGATCCTCTATTCATAAAATGACAAACATAAAAATCAATCAAAGATCCCCTAGCAAAAACCACAAAGTGGCAGTTTTAGATTCAAAAAAAAATAAAATAAAGGATGTATCCAAAGGTGAAAACCTCTCTAAGGCACCTGAGGATGAAACATTCAATCACCCTAGTATCACTATGGATCAATAAAAGTCAACAGTCATTGTTGAAGATGCACAACTAGTTAATGTCGAAACAACAAATCAACCTCAAATCACATATTATGCTACATCCCTAGATGACAAGGAGCAACACAACTTGGTAAACTTCTTGAAAGAAAGAAAGGTCAACTTCTCTTGCTATAATTTAGATATGCTAGGGATTGATACATCATTAGTGGTACATCATTTGATGGTGTATCCTAAAGCTAAACCAGTAAAACAAAAGCTCAAAAAAATGCATCCTCAAATAAAACTACTGGTTAAAGTAGAACTGTAAAGGTTGCTAGACATGGGATTCATCCGACCAATTGACTATCCCAAGTGGGTTTCAAACCTTGTACCAGTGTCAAAACCCACTGGGCATCAAGATATGTATGAACTTTCAAGATATCAACAAGGCATGTCCCAAAGATGACTTTTCGTTGGCCAACATCGACATCATAGTAGATCTTACAACCAAACATGAGATATTATCTCTTATGGATAGGTTTTTAGGGTACAATCAAATAAGGATAGCAAAACAGGATCAACATAAGATGATATTTACATGCACATGGGGTACATATTGCTAGAACATCATGCCCTTTGGCCTCAAAAATTTTGGGGCAACATATCAAAGAGAAATGACCATAATTTTCCATGACATGTTTCATACCATTCTTGAAGATTATGTGGACGACATACTAGCTAAATCTATAACAAGAAAAGGTCACGTTGAGATATTAGCTCAATTTTTTACAGACTAGAAAAATATTAGGTAAGGCTTAATCCAAAGAAGTGTGCATCTGAAGTCATTTTATTAAAAAAAATTGGATACATAGTATCTCAAAGAGGAATCAAAGTGGACCCTGTTAAAGTCAAAGAGATCATCGAAATGCCTCCTAAAATATTCAAGAAAATTTGAAGTCTACAAGGAAAACTACAATCTATTAGGAGGTTTATTGCATAGTTGGCTAATAAATGTCACCCATTTACATATCTTCTCCACAAAGTTGTAGCATTCAAATGGGACAATAATTTTCAATAGGCCTTCCAACGTTTAAAATACTATCTTGCATCGCCACCAGTGTTGATGCCACTAATCATGGACAAACCTTTGATTTTGTACATCTCAAAAACATCAACAACACTAGGTGCTCTTCTAGCACAACACGACAAGTGAGGAAAAGAAATATACATCTACTACATCAGTAGAACCTTATTTGATTATGAGCTTAATTATACCCATATTAAAAGAGCTTATTTAGTAGTAGTTTTTTTTATGTAGAGCAGGGGTGGTTACGTCCAACTTGCCCCAAATCAACCAATTTTTCAAGTTTGCAAGCACTTGGTGGTGAGTTTCTCTCCTCTAGTCTACCAACTCCTAATAGCACTCCATAAGTGGTTTTTGCAACACAAATTTCATGAAAGAATTCACACCCAAAACCTAATTACAAATTTAGATACCCTTTATTCCCTTTAACAACATATCCCAATTGTAGGTGGGAGTGTTTTGGAACACAAAAGGCCAAAATTGGACTGCTACACTTGGAATTAGACCTAATTAGGCTTTTTTAGATAGGTCTCAACTAGCTTCTCACACTCTACACTACCAATCTTCATACCAATGGCTCATGCAGGTCATATAATGTCTACCAACACCTTTCCAAGTAGTTTCAACAATCTTCCAAGAGTTCTACTACAAACCCTAACTCCTATGTTATTACTATACCTAATACATGGAGATATTAGGCTAGGGCATCACCAAAAGTGCACTTAATGCCATCCCCTACTTTTGAAACATTGTAGACACAAAATACAACATATTCACATCCATTCCACCGAGTTTGAGGCATGTTCATTTGTGGAATGGGAATATATTCATGATTTTCAGTCAAACCACACCCTAGTTATGGTTTCAAACCACTTTTAGTAAATCTACTCTAACTTGCTTCAAACTAAATGAATTTAGATGAAACAAATTGTAAAAGTACAAAGATTCAATGCATCATCTATTCCAACCATAGTTTAATCACTTATAGGTTGTACGGAGTCATACAGGTCTGTGTAGCAGCAAAATAGGCTTCTAAAACATAGAAAACAATGTACCTATTCAAATTTCAAAATTTGCAACATCCGAACCTTCAACCAACATTCACAAGTGTTTTTAAAACATTACCAAACATTCCCAACTTTTTTCCCACCAAAAATTTGACCCCAACTGTTCTATCTCATATGCATTTGCTCCAAATTTTTGGACCACCCTACGTGGCCCTATCTTCTTAATCTATAGTTTTGTGTACTGCCCCTTAGGGATTCTTTCCTTCCTTAAATGAGATAAGAGCAAATCCCCCACCTTGAAATGAACCTCTCTCCTTTTCACATCTGCACTTTACTTGTATTTCTCAACATTCTTTTGAAGATGATCTCTCACTTGTTGGTGTATCTCCTGCATAGCAACAACAAACCCTTCTCCTTCAGCACTTCTCCTCTCCATGCCACCAATGTCCCTCAGCTCAAATATACCCTTGGTTTGTAGGCCATACACAATCTCAAATGGACTTCTACCAACACTTCTATTTACAAAATCATTATATGCATACTCAACTTGTGGAAGAATCATATCCCATTGAGTTGCATGCTCCTTTGTTAGGCATCTCAAAAGGTTTCTAAGGCTTCTATTTACTACTTAAGTCTGCCCATTTGTTTGGGGATGATAGGTAGAGCTGAAAGTCAAATTTTTACCAAGCTTCTTCTATAGAGTTCTCCAAAAATGACTCACAAAATTATTGTCCCAGTTTGAAACAATGGTCAATGGAAATCCATGGATCCTCACCACCTCCTTCAAGAAGAGTCCTACAATGTATGAAGCATCACTTGTGGTCTTGCAAGGTATAAAGTGTTCCATCTTAGAAAAATTGTCTACAACCACATATATTGAGTCAAATCCTCTTGAAGTCCTAGGTAGACCCATCACAAAGTCCATACTTATGGATTCCCATGGCCTATTTGGGATTGGGAGTGGCTGATATAGACTTGCATTACTACTACCTCCCTTAGCTATTTGGAAAATTATACATTTCTCCACAAAATTTCTCACATCAACTTGCATCCTAGGCCAATAGTAGTATCTTCTCACCGGCTCCAAAGTTTTGTCAACACCAAAGTGACCCCCTAAACTGCCACAATGCTTTTCTTTAATCAGGTTAGTCCTCATAGAACATCTAGGAATGCATAATTGAGCTCCTTTAAATAGAAAACCATCTTGTATTATAAAATCCAACAATTTCTCATTATTTCTACTACAAGGTTGTAAACAATTTGCATAGATATCCTTGAAATCTTCATCACCAATATAGATACCTTTTAGAGAATCAATCCCCACACTATGTAACTAAACTTCTTGGACCATCAAAGCCCTCCTGCTGAGTACATATGCTACCTTATTTTATTGTCCTTTCTTGTGCTTTATGGTAAAAGTGTACCCCTGCAAGTACTCAACCCATTTCACATGCCTATGGCTAATCTTTTCTTGACTGTTTAAGAACTACAATGAATGATTTTCAGTAAACACTATAAATTCTTTAGGGAGAAAGTAATGTCTCCATTTATTTAGGGCTTGTACCATGGCATACATCTCAAGTTCATAAGATGAGTACCTTCTTTTAGCTTCATTCAACCTTTCATTGAAAAATGCAACAGGTCTATTTTCTTGGCTTAAGACAGCTCCTATAGCTTGATTTCTTGCATCACATTCAATGGTGAACACCTTATCAAAACTTGGAAAAGCAAATATAGGTTTTTCAGACACTCTCTTCTTCAAATACTCAAAGCTTCTATCTGCCTCTTTAGTCCACACAAATTTCTTCCTCTTATCACCCTTAAATGTATCAATCATAGGAGCACAAATGTGACTAAAACCCTTTATAAATTTTCTATAAAAGTTGGCTAGGCCATGAAAACTTCTTACATCAGCCCCTGACTTTGTTGTAGGCCAATTCAAAATAGCCTCAAATTTTCTAGAGTCCATCTTCAAACTACCATTAGTCACCACAAATCCAAGGTAGACCAACTTTGTTTTCAAAAACTCACACTTTTTCAAGTTTATCATTAGCTTTTCCTCATGTAGCTTCCTCAAAACCATATATAAATGCCTCAAATGTTCCTCCTTAGTATTACTAGAGACAAGAATATCATCTAGATACACAAAAAAAAACTTACCTATGAAGGATTTGAGCACCTCATTCATCAAGCACATAAAGGTACTAGGAGGATTTGGCAAGCCAAAAGGCATCACCATCCATTCATATAAACCTTCATTAGTTTTAAAAGTTATTTTCCACTCATCACCAATTTTGATTCTAATCTAATGGTATCCAATTTTAAGATCAATCTTAGAAAATTAATTTGCACCCCCCAAACAATCCATTAAATCCTCAATTCTTGGGATAGGAAACCTATACCTTATAGTAATCTTGTTGATGGCCCTTGAGTCAGTGCACATCCTCCACTCTCCTCCTTTCTTGGGTGTTAGGACTGCTGGAACAACATAGGGACTCAAACTTTCCCTAATCAGCCCTTTGTCAAGAATTTATTGCACTTGTCTCTTTATTTCTTCATTTTGTTGAGGAGTCATTTTGTAAGCAGCCTTGTTGGGTACGCTAGCTCCTAGAATGAAGTCTATTTGATGGCTAATGTCTCGCATAGGTGATAATGCATCAAGTATCTCATCTACAACAATATTAGCATATGGCTTCAATAATTATTTCACCTCCAAAGGTAGTTCTTCCTTCTTCTTATCTGCTACTGTGACAGATTTAGGTCTCACTATGATTGCATAACCCATGTTCTCCTCTTCCAAACTCTTTAGGAACTCCTCCTTTACTATCATCACACTAGGGCCTTCATGAGAAACTTTGTCATCATCTTGTAAAGGTGTGAGGGTGAATGATATCCCATCCTTTTCAATCACATAAAGGATGCAACATATCTCAAAATCAAGGTAGATTAGTTTGGACGAAAACATTCAAAAATTGATTTGTTTGCCCATTTTTACCCTAACTAGGGTTTCAGGCTGCCTGGGGTAAAATGGCTCTAACTTGCTTGAAACATAAAGAATTTGAGTGTTATAAAAATGATAATAAAGAAGATTCATAGCACCACCAATTCCAACAAGTTTCAGGCCATGGTGAGGCTGTACAAGTCTATACCATTCATCATAACAGAGAAAAATAATTCAAAAATGTAGAAAATAGAGGTGTTTTATTATTCCAACTTCAATATTTTCAATCACCACCACCTCTCCCACCTTGGTTTTGACCATTCCAAGGTTATTTCAACATGTCCCAATAGTTTCTAACTGACTTTAAAACTTCAACCATTTTATTTCTTCATTTACATCATGTGACTCTTCAAATTCCACAATTTGCAACTTTTTAGACAATATTGACAACTTTTACCACATATAGCAATTTTTACATTTTTGACAACTTGACCACACCTATCCTCCTAAGACCTCATCTAAGCCCTTAAAAACATGAAGATGATCCAAAAGGACCTTATTACATAAGAGAAACACAAAACCAAAACAATGACAAACCAAATCTCATGGGTGCTCTTGCACCATACTCCCAGGCAAAGAAAAGATTCAAACCCCGTTTGAATAGAAGATAGCAACTTGAGAATCAAGTCTTAAATCCCTTGAATTATCTACATAGACTCCTTCATATGACCTTCTTTGAAACAATTCCATAGTGGCTTCATCTTCACTTGAGGTTTCTTGAACATGTGGCTTAGGTAGGTGAACTTGGCAAAATAAACAATTGCTGAGAACTTGGAACAAAATAGATAACAACCTTGATTACCTTGCTTCTCACACTTTTTTGATGACTTTCTCAACATAGTAACATCTTCCCCTTGCTTTCATTTTTCATCTCTAACCTACAATTGCTTCCTTTCTTCATGATAGATTGCATGCATTTCAATAGCACCCTTCTCTCCCTCCTTGGCTTGTTTCAATTTAACTTTAGGTTTCTCACCCATTGAGTTTGCAACCTCAACAAGAAAATCAGTTTCACTGCCCTCTACTACAAGAAACGTATCATATGTAACTTTCAATACTCCCTTGTGAAATACCTGTAACGAAAGTATGGATTGAAAATCAACACTACAACTCCTATCACCCAAACCTACCATATCCCATGTTGCTTTCTCCTTGAAGTATGCACAATCAATAGACTTTTCCTTTGCTATGTTTATTTTAGTTTGAAAAACAAAAAATGGATCCTTTTGTTTATAGTCAAACCTCTCAACTATATCTTATATAGGGGCACCCTCCCCAAACTGCCTAAGCAATACAAAAATATAGTGGGATGCATCCTCACATCTCATCTTCCAATGTTGAATGTTTGCAAACACATTGAAGGTTTTTCCTTCCCATCTTAGAAACCTTGGAGTGTTATCTATCACCAAATTAACATGCCCTTGCAACAAGTCTTGAATCCCTAATAGCAATTTATCAATCCTAGTTGTTGTCATAACAGTCATAGGTATATTTATACCAACAAATCCCTTATCTCCCTTTCTTATGGCTTGTACATACTCCTTCTCCCTTATCAACATAACACTAGATCCTAATTGTGATTTATTACTTACCTCTTTCTTAGATGGCTTTTTCTCTTCCTTCATCAAAAAAATTTCTCTAATATCTAGTGTTGTTGTCCTCACTTGCCTTCTTCTCTTCAAAATAATCTTCTTGATAGGCCATTTAACCTTCTTCTTTATTGGCCAATGCCAACCTTTTTCTCGGTTTGCTCTCTCAAGAAGTTGTTGCATCTCAAGTTCCATTATTTTTTCTCTTCTTTCCATTTCTTTCAAGGCTTGTCTCAAGGCCATTATCTCTTGTTGAACCTTCATTTGTTCTTCCTTCTCATCCTTCTTCTTTATCTCACTTTTCTCTTTTATTTTCTCTTGTTTCTTGCTTGGTACCTCCTTACTCTGCAAATCTCCACTGATGAATCTTCTCAACATTTCCATGCTCCTTTCACAAACAAGTTTCTTTCACCATGCTTCCTTTTTTATTTGTGATACCTCACCTAGGTTTCCTCATTTCTTCACTATTTAGTCTTTTGGCATCCAGGTTCTTGCTTCAACCTGCAAAAAGACAACACATAAACTCCAAAAACTTATCTTGCCCATATCTTTGGGCTCTGAAACCAATTTGATACAGAGCAGGGGTGATTAGGTCCAACTTGTCCCAAATCAACCAATTTTTCAAGTTTGCAAGCACTTAGTGGTGAGTTTCTCTCTAGTCTACCAACTCCTAATAGCACTCCATAAGTGGTTTTTCCAACACAACATTCATGAAATACTTCACACCAAAAATATAAGTACAGATTTAGATACCCTTTATTCCCTTTAACAACATATCTCAATTGCAAGTGGGGGTGTTTTGGAACACAAAGGCCAAAATTGGACTGCTACGCTTGGAATTAGACTTAATTAGGCTTGTTTAGATAGGTCTCAACTAGTTCCTCACACTCTACACTACCAATCTTCATATTAATGGCTCAGATAGGTCATATAATTTCTACCAACACCTTTCCAAGTAGTTTCAATAATCTTCCAAGAGTTCTACTACAAACCCTAACTCCTATGTTATTCCTATGCCTAATACATGGAGATATTAGGCTAGGGCATCACCAAAAGTGCACTTAACGCCATCCCCTACTCTTGCAATGTTATAGACACAAAATACAACATATTCACATCTATTCCACCGATTTTGAGGCCTTTTCATCGGTGTAATGGGAAGATATTCATGATTTTCTGTCAAACCACACCCTAGTTAGGGTTTCAAACCACTTTTACTAAATTTGCTCTAACTTGATTCAAATTAAATGAATTTAGATGAAACCAATTTTAAAAGGACAAATATTCAATGAACCATCTATTCCAACCATATTTTGATCACTCCCAGGTTGTATGGAGCTGTACAGGTCTGTGTAGCAGCAAAATAGGCTTCTAAAACACAGAAAACAAGGTACTTATGATTCAAATTTCAAAATTTGCGACATCTAAACCTTCAACCAACATTCACAAGTGTTTTTAAAAAATTACTAAACATTCCCAACTGTTTTCCCACCAAAAATTTGACCCCAATTGTTCAACTTCCCAAAAAGTACAAAAATGCAAAAGTTGCATAACAACATTTTGCAACTTTTTACCATATTTACAAAATTGACTCAACATGACTCAAAATAGCTTAAAAACATAAGAAATGGTCCTCAAGACCTTATTACATTCCAAATTACTCACTATACCCCTTTTTACATTAAGACTCAGGTGCCCCTGCACCATTTTTCTTCCCAAAAACTATGAAATTACATGCTTAGTCATCAAGTTAAGATTATCTCTAAATTTGATCCACTAAAGTACCTGTTATCAAAAGAAACTCTCACAGGTCATATGGATAAGTGGGTTATGATTCTAAGAAAATTTAACATTGAATATGTGGACCGAAAGGTGATTAAAGGGTAGATCATATAATATCAGTTAGCAGAGGCACCTATATATGCTAAAAATCCTTTGGTATCTAAATTCCCAGATGAAGCAGTGTTTAATATAACATCAACAAATCAATGGAAGTTGTATTTTGATGGTTCGTTGTTTACTATAACATTAAATAATCTATAAAATTTTTATTTCAATGGTTTCCATACACAACATGGATTAGGGCGAGGGGTTTTATTCATCACCCCTCAAGGTGATTGCATTCCAAAATCTTGCAAGCTAGCATTTTCATGTACCAATAACATAGTTGAATATGAAACACTTATAACAAGCTTAAGAATGGATATTCAATGGAAAATCAAGGAACTCTAGGTTTATGGTGTCTCACACAATGAAGCTGTGAGACTGACTTACTCATTTGATACAAATAGAAATCAAAATATTCATAAATGAGTAAATGTTGGAAGAAACTAAACATGCTAAAAAGTAACTAGTCATTGCTTGAATGACTGATACTGCAACTGGATCTGCTCCCTTTTGTTTTGCCTTGCTCCTTGTAGTTCCTTGGTCCCTAAGTGTCTGATGTTTGGTTTCCTGCATTGAGTAAAGAGATGGATTAGAACAATAAGTTCTAAGCAATAAAGGGTTACGTTCTGAACATGCACATTTACCCATTCATACATATATTGACACCCACGTGCATCAAATGTAAATCCCTGTCATAGGTTTCCATGAAGGCCAAAATAGAGGAACACTAGACACACTTATGAAGAATATTTTATTTATAACTCATTTGCTTCATGTACAGCTACAAGTGTAATCATGTTTTAATTCAGCATGTGGGTTAAAACGAGGCTCCCACAAGGGTTAAGCCCAACATGCTGAATTATCAATTAATGAGCTCATTTGAGTTTATTTAAAATGGAAATGCAATAATATTATAGCAGCCTCATACACATTAAAAAAATCACTTTCTGACAGTGTTTATAAGCATCAAGTAATAAAAGTAGCCATCAAAGGGTATGCACAAAATGGTTGTTCCAGTCAATACATGGCTGAAAGTGGCCTTTATGCAATCAGCAATGCTCAAAGAGAAATACATATGTATTTGTTTATCTTTCATTGTATAAGAACACAACCAAATATGAAGATAGTAATAGGTATGCTTTAATTGCAAAGGAAAAGGAGGAAAATGAATCATGACAATCAGATGATTAGTTTTTCAAAATTCAAGTGTAAAAGAATGAGTATCTTGCAAGTTGTACTTCATTATGGCCTGGTCTAATAGTAATCAATTATTACGAAGATCTGAATATTGAGAAACAATCTATTCACAAACAACTTAAGTGAGTAGATAATAACAAGAGCAAAGTTATGTTTGGGGAAGTGGTATCAAGAACAGTCTACAAAGTTCATTACAATCATTATCAAAGTAACAGAGGGCAGCCGAGCTTTCAAAGACCAATATTTTTTATTAAAGCTCATGGTAGAAGGGTACTTGTAGAGTTAGTGGCATCCAAGATAGGTTCCTATAAATGTTGTGGTATAGTTTATGGTGCCAACTGAAGGAGATAAGTTTAATTATCTATGACATTTGCAAGGGCAGATTCGAATTGTGGACAGTCCAAAGGCTACTAAAGGAGTAGCTGAAAAGAAAAGTCAAACACCTAATAGCTATGAAGGTGACTGAGTGGTGATTAGTGGGTTGTGAGATCATTGTGAATTATGACTATGACATCTAGGTTGTTATATGGTGGGTGTTCATTAGAGGAGCTTGAGGACTGTTCAGGGATCCCTATAGTAGTAAAAAATACAAGGTTTTGGGAAGAATGGGTTGTAAGAGGGTAATGGTTTCATGTTAAAGGATAACCATGTCAGCAAAGATAACAAAAAAATTCATGATTCTTTAAGCAATGCCTTAGAAATATTTATGGAAATATCGCTTGAGCTATGATTATATGTATGTAATATTTAATGGAAGTAAGTATGGGAACCTAAATGGATGTGCTATACAAAGGATAAACATAAAATACAAAATGAATCGAAGGTATTCTAATGGAATACATAAGAGCAAATGGGCCCAAAAGCTAAAGTGTTTTACTCGCCATTATGAATTAAGGAAAGAATATAATCCAATATATGTACATGAAATTAAGACCAGCCAGCCATAATTGCCAAAAAAGTGGGAAGTGTTAAGGATAGTCATGGTCGGCCGTAGCTGTTAAGTCGGCCCCACAAAGTCGAAAATAATATAAACTTATAGATGATTTAGATGGCTGAGAAAGCTCAAGAATATAATCAAAAAGAGCGGTTGTTCCGGCATAGAGATAGTTTATTTGGCTTTACTGCAGACAGGAAATGCAAGGAATTTTTAAAATTCTATGAGAATCAAATTAAAGGTTTTTCTATAAGAAAGGTATCCACAGAGAACTCATCTCGTACCATGGTTGATGCTGCGAAATAAGATTTAGAAGAAAGCCTGCTCTTTCCAAAAATGCCATAAAAACCTCCAGGGGAGCTTCGATTGCAACTGAGAGAGTTAAAACAATGTGAAAAATAATAAAATAAGGGTAAGTTTCATGATTCTAGAGTTTGAAATGGGCCCCACAAAGAAAATAGTTTTTTCTTTTGGTTTGATCAAAACCGCCCACCAACTCCATCGCGGTGCCAAAATTGAGGACGTTTAATGAAAATGCTCTGGCCTTGAATCCTGGATAACCTCAAGGAAAGTTTCCTCATAAACCTTATCCTTGGCAGCTGCAAGATTCTAGAAAACACAATAGACAAAATGAAATGTCTGTGTTTTGATCTTTTTGCCTTTAGGCCACCAGTCATAATAATGTTTTTACTTTGCTTTTTATAATCAAAATGAACTATGACGGGTAGCTTGTGTTTTATTTGTGTCAAGTCTTTCAAGAATTATGATTTGTGTTTTTTTTATCCTTTATTTTGCATTTGACCAAGTATTGTAAGGTCTTTGATTTTAATGATGCTATTATAAATCATTAAGTCAAAGTGCCATAGTAATGCAAATGGAGGAGTCACCCTTGTAAATTCGGTTTTTGGGTAGGTGTGCTTGAAATTATGAAATTCCAAGTATATTGGGGAGTTATGAGAAGTTTGCAAACACAAGGAGAACATATAAGAGTCTTTATTCTCTTTGTTGGAAGGTTGGAGAGTTTTTAGGCCATTTTCATGTACCTTCATGTTGGATATGGTCAAATTGACCTTTTCAACCCTTTTGGAGCCTCTTTGAAGAAGAATCAGTTGCTATATTCTAGGCTAATTAAAGGCATCCGACCCAAGTTGTTGGAGTGGATTACTTAGTCTCTTAGGCTACTCATTGTAAGCAGTTCTTACTTTGCAATTTTGAGAGTTAGTGATTTTTGCAATCCTTTCTCAGATTGGCAGACTTTGTAACTCAGTTTTCTTTTGGAAATGGAATACAGTGGAGACCTTTGAATATTAATGGTTTCTTGGAAATTTGGCTTCTCTTTCTTTTCTTCATTGTGTGCATCAAAGAGATTTCATCAAAGTTATTTGTGAGGTATTATCATTTCCTTATAGATTTATCTCTTATTCAGCACCTTTGTGCAAAATATTGTTAGTGCAGGTCATAGTTTGTGTCCAAATTTTGTAAATGGCTTGTAGTTGTGAATTCATTTTCCTTCTAGAAGTCTGAGCATTACGACCTTGTTATGAAATACTTATGCAGTGACATACAAGAGTAAGTTGTGCAATTTTTTTTTAAGTTTTCAGTCATTATAAGCAGAGTGTTGAAGTTCTAAATTTCATAGTCTTGTTTTCAATTAGGTGCATCACCATAGAAATAGATTATCTTCATTTTTATGCATATATTTCTTCCTTTTTCCTCATCAGTCAATAGTTTAGGTGACACCATAGGAAGTCGGCCTTCTCTGGAAGTTGACCTCTATCTACAAGTAACCCATAGCTTTAGAGGTCTTCCCATGTTACACTGAGGTGTTGAACATCAGGTTCAACAGGGTGCATTTTCAGTAGCTAACAATAACATCAACAAATCAATGGAAGTTGTATTTTGATGGTTCGTTGTTTATTGGCAATATTAAATAATATATATAAAATTTAGATTTCAACTGGCCTGCCACGCGATGGTCAAGGGTCGGTCTCATCACCCCTCGGCTATGATGATTCCAAAACTCTCAAGTTATACTGGCGCCCACAGAAGAAGCTAACAGAAACACTATGTCGTCAAGAATGGATAGTCTAATGGAAATCAAGGAAATTCTGTGTTTAAGTGGTGATTCCAAATGTTGATAGTCACGATGATGTTGATGTCATACAAAAAGACCACTGATAATCAAAACAATATCATGTCAATACTTGCAATTGGCACAACAAATGCCACAGATAGCATCATTACTAGAGGCATTAGTGCACTTTTAGAACAACCAAAGAACAAAGTCCTCAACAGTAATCCAGTGTGTGAAGTTGTTGTCCAGCTCTATAGTAACGCGCGATGGCCGGGCCAACACCGTGATGATACTGTCCACCCAATTCCGCTAATTAACTCCATAAACTCTCTTTTATCCAAGATCTCTCTTGTTATTACAGATACTAGTACCAAAGTAATAATGGTATGTTATTAGTTTAATCTAAGAAGCTAAAATGGCCTTAAGGAGCGCTTATGTTGCATCAGCATTTGAGTGTTACTTTAGAGAAAAGTTGTTTAAATTGGGGTACATGGACAACTATAGAACAAGAGGTGTATTTGAATGGTAAATAAATTAAGTAATGCGGCAACAAGGCAGATAGTCAACTTACGTTTAGTGTAGAATTGGCAACCTGGCATGACACCTCTGGTCTTTCGTGAAGCACAGTTTGATTCACGGCATTTAAGTGCACAAAGCCCATTGGGTCTCCTCCAAGGTTCCAAAATGAATTTTGTTTCCTGGGGCTAGTGTTGTCATGCACAAGGCCTTCGGGACCATTTCATGTTAGTTGGAGTCTAGGTTGAGTCCTTAGGTGCAGTGTAATGGAATAATGTAAATGTTGTCAAAGTTGCATAATGTTGTCAAATAACTTTTTGCAATTTTTGTCACAAATTGACATAATGATGTTTTGTTAGTCCATAATTTTAATTATGGTTGGTGACCATTGGAACATGTTTGTGAATGCTTAAAAGGCCTTGTATCATTGAAGAGAAGATCGGTTGTTGAAGTTTTGGAGTTGAAGCAATAAAAATACTTTTGTTTTCTACATTCTTCTACATTTCCTGTTGCTATTTGGTGTGGTACGGATCTGTACAATCATGTACTAGTCTGAAATCAATTGGAGATGAAACTACAGTGAATCTACTTTCCATTTATTTTTGTTACATATAATTTCATTAAGAATTAAGGAAGTTGTGCTTGTTTCTTTCCTGATTGGTCGAAACCTTAGGTAAGGTAACCAGTGATAAAGAAAAATGCTCAACTCTCCATTCCACCGGTAGAAACTCCTCAAAATTGGTGGAATGGATTACTGGCATGTATTTGAATGTTCCAAATTTGCAGAGGCAAGAGAGGATGTTTACACATGTGAAGATGCTTTGATGGTCTAATATCTCCATGTATCATACATAGGAACCCTAGAGACTTGGAGAATTTATTGTAAGACTATTGTAGGATGATCCATGAGAAGAGAGTAGTTTATTGAGGCCATGAGTGATGTGTTGGAAGTTTTGGAATAGGAGTAGAGACCCTAGAGCCGAAAAATCCAATTGTTACCAAACCTAATTCCCCATTAGGACTAATAAGGAGGACAAACAATTTTTAAGCCATTTCGTACAAAGAAACCCTACCTCATTTCTAGATATGTGTTATAAGAGCCAAAAGGGTATCTAAAAATATTTTTGAATTTTGAAGATCATATCTGCTCCACAAGTTATGGCTAAAAAGGTTATTTTGAAAGACTACAAGGAACAATGGTAGTTTGAGAAGGAAAGCCAATAGATTGATATCTAAAGGTTCTTGTGAGTGGATGTTTGAGTGATTTTTACCATTCCATACCCATGCTCTACATCAAATTGATATCAAAGAGTAGGCTGGTTTGAAGAGGGAAATGTTGAAGTGAAGAGAAACAAGGATGCCTCCAAAAGGGAATCCAGTTGCCAAAGAGGTGAATGAATTGAAAGAGAAACATGAAATAGAGATGATACAAATGAAGGAGTTGATAGAATTCCTTGAAGCTAGGCTTGTTGTAGTTGAAACAAGTTAGAAAAGAGGAGTGGTCATAGGATACTTGAGTGACCGAGGAGAAGAGGAAGAAGGGGAGAAGGAAAACTCCCAAGAAGGGTTCAAAGAAGAGTTGGATCCTGATGACTTGAGAATGGAAAAGCTATTGAAGGCAGTCAAAGGAGAATTTCCCAATATAAAGATGGATTTACCAGTGTATGGAGGAAAATTGGACAATGAAGAACTCCTAGATTAGATAGGAGTACTAGACAACTACTTTGAATAAGAAGATGTACCAGAAGAACAAAGAGTGAAGTTGGGAAAGACAAAATTGAAGGGTCATGCCTTACTTTGGTGGGACTATGTACAAGATGAGAGGAAAAAGAAGGGAAAATCTAAAATCACCTCTTGGGATAGAATGGTTTTCAAACTCAAGGGAAAATTCCTACCTAGTGATTATGCCATTCAGTTATTCATGAAACTTCAAAACCTTAAGCAAAAAGATATGGATGTGAAGGCCTATACAAAGGAGTTCTACAAATTGGGTATAAGGGTAGGCCATGTAGAAGATGATGTGGAAAAAGTGGCAAGATATATCAATGGGTTGAGATACAACCTATAGGATGAACTAAGTCTCACAAACCCAAGAACGGTGGAACAATGTATCAATTTGCCTTAAGGGCCGAAGATAAGTTGAGGAGAAGGCAAGAAAAGAAAAGTAGGGGTAGAGGAAGGAGCTCTAGAGGAAGAGGGTTATTTGTTGGTAGGGGCAGTCCCAAAGATCACAAGGTGAAACAAGTAACAATCAAGAACAAAATTCAGACTCAATGGGCAACTTTAGAGGAAGAAGACCCAACAATAGGGGTAGATTTGGAGGCTAAAAAGGAGGATCAAGTGGATTCACCAGGAAATACTATAAGTGCAATAAATTTGTAGGCCTCAAGCATGGCAATATACTGAAAATCAGTCCATCACTTCATTTGGAGGAGAAAGAAGAAATCAATTTGTACAAGGAGAGGATAGTGAAAGTGTGAATTCTCCATCACATATTGTTGATCCAGAAGTTGGTGAGTCTCTCATGATGAGAAGGGATTTGATCAAAGTACCAATGGAGAAGGAACCACCATAGAGAAAGTCACTTTTCAAAACTACATGTAATTTTCTAGGTAAATGTTGCAAAGTTGTGATTGATTCTGGTAGTATAGACAATTTAGTTTATGTTGAAATGGTAGAAAAACTTAAGTTGAAAAGAATTCCTCATGCCACTCCATACACAGTCTCTTGGCTTAACAAAGGGAAACAAGTAGTTGTGAATGAACAAATTTGGGTAGATATTCACGTAGGGGGATATAAGGATAAGGTCTTGTGTGACATAATCCCAATGGATGTTTTCCATTTGCTTTTGGGTAGGCCTTGGCAGTATGATAGAAAGGCAATCCATGATGGTAGGAAAAACACATATGACATAGAAAGGATGGGGTTTCTTACACCCTCACACCATTGAAAGATGAGATCCAAGATTCCCAAGTAGGGTCTAATGTGATGTTGGTCAATGAAAAGGAGTTCCTAAAGACCATGGAAGAGGAGAATGTGGGTTTTGCCATCATAGTGAAGCCTAGGTCTATCATGGCAGTAGAAAAGAAAGAAAAGTTGCCTTTGGAGATCAAACCCTTGCTTAAAAATATGCTAATATAGTAGTTGATGAGATTCCCAACACCTTGCAACCTATGAGAGACATTATCCACCACATTGATTTCATTCTAAGGGCTAGTTTTCCTAACAAAGTTGCTTATAAGATTACTCCACAGCAAAATGAAGATATAAAGAGGAAAATGCAGGAATTACTTGACAAGGGGATGATTAGAAAGAGTTTGAGTACTTGTGTAGTTCCCACAGTTCTAGCACCAAAGAAAGAAGGTGAGTAGAGGATGTGCACCAATTCCAGGGCCATCAACAAGATTACAATAAGGCATAGATTTCCCATTCCAAGAATTGAAGATCTAATGGATTTTTTGGGTGGTGCATGTTACTTTTCCAAAATTGATCTCAAGAGTGGTTACCACCAAATAAGAATCAGATCTGGTGATTAATGAAAAATAACCTTTAAGATAAATGAAGGGTTGTATGAGTGGCTTGTAATTCCCTTTGGTTTATCAAATGCACCTAGTACTTTCATGCAGTTGATGAATGAAGTGCTCAAACCTTTCATTGGTAAGTTTGTTGTGGTGTATCTTGATGACATTCTTGTTTTTAGCAGGACTAAAAAAGAGAATTTGCAGCATTTTGATTTGGTTTTGAGAAGATTCCATGAAGAGAAACTAATGATAAACTTGAAGAAGTGTGAGTTCTTGAAAACAAAGTTGGTATATCTTGATTTTGTGGTCACCAATGGCACCTTGAAGATGGACCCCAACAAGGTTGAGGCTATCCTAAGTTGGCCTGCACCTAAATCAGTGGCTAAGGTAAGGAGTTTTCATGGTTTAGCTATTTTTTACAAAAAAATTATAAAAGTTTTCAGTCATGTTTGTGCTCCTATGATTGATACTATTTAGGGTGATAAAAGGAAGAAGTTTGTTTGGTCTAGTGAGGCTGATAGGAGTTTTGAATATTTGAAAAAGAGGGTAGTTGAGCAGCCTATATTGGATTTTCCTAGTTTTGATAAGGTCTTTACCATTGAATGTGATGCAAGTGGCCATGTCATAGG
Source organism: Sequoia sempervirens (assembly GCA_007258455.2). NCBI lineage: Eukaryota > Viridiplantae > Streptophyta > Pinopsida > Cupressales > Cupressaceae > Sequoia > Sequoia sempervirens. Next base: position 1,820 of record VDFB02383471.1, on the reverse strand, counting down.
TGTTGTCCTAAGTCAAGAAAATAGGCCTATTGTCTTCTTTAGAGATAAATTGAATGAAGCCAAGTAAAGGTCTTCTTCCTATGACCTTGAAATGTATGCAATGGTGCAAGCACTAAAGAAATTGAGAGATTATCTACTTCCTAAGGAGTTTATAGTGTATACTGACAATCATGCCCTCCAATTTTTGAATAGTCAAGATAAACTCAGTCATAGGCATGTTAAATGGGTTGAGTATTTGCAAGGTTTTACTTTCACCATTAAGCATAAGAAAGGGCAGGCTAACAAAGTGGCAAATGCATTGAGTATAAGGGCTATAATGGTGCAGGAAACTTAGTTACAAAGCATGGGAGTTGATTGCATCATCGAAGAGAAGGTTGGTTGTTGAGTTTTAGAGTTGAAGCAATAAAAATACTTATGTTTTCTACATTCTTCTACATTTCTTGCTGCTATTTGGTGTGGTACGGATTTGTACGATCCTGTACTAGTTTGAAATCAATTAGAGATGAAAGTATAGTGATTCTACTTTCCATTACTTTTTGTTGCATGCAATTTCATTAAGAATTAAGGAATTTGTGCTTGTTTCTTTCCTGACTGGTTGAAACCCTAGGTAGGGTAACCAGTGATCAAGAAAAATGCTTAACTCTCCATTCCATCGATAGAAACTCCTCAAAATTGGTGGAATGGACTATTTTGGCATGTATTTCAATGTTTCAAACTTGCATAGGCAAGAGAGGATGTTTGCATGTGTGAAGATGCTTTGATGGTCTGATATCTCCATGTATTAGACATAGGAACCCTAGAGACTTGGAGAATTTATTGTAAGGCTATTGTAGGATGATCTATGAGGAGAGAGTAGTCCGTTGAGGCCATGAGTGATGTGTTGGAAGTTTTTGAATAGGATCAAAGACCCTAGAGCCCAAAAATTCAATTGTTACCAAGCCTAATTGCCCCATTAGGCCTAATAAGAAGGAGGATAGTCAAATTTTGAGCCCTTTTGTACAAAGAAACCCTACCTCATTTCCAAATATGTGTTATAAGAGCCAAAAGGGTATCTAAAACTATTTTTACATTTTGAAGATCATGTTTTCTCCACAAGTTATGGCTAAAAAGGTCATTTTGAAAGACTACAAGGGACAATGGCAGTTTGAGAAGGAAATCCAATAGATTGATGTCTAAAGGTTCTTGTGAGTGGATGTTTGAGTGAGTTTGACCATTCCATACCCCTACTCTGCATGAAGATTTCACCCACATCATCCAATGGCCATAAATTTATCATTACTATCATCGAGTACTTTACAAAGTGGATTGAAGCCATTCTCTTGACTTATATCATAGGTAAGAAAATATCCAAGTTTATCCTAAAATACCTAATATATCGATATGGTGTTCCTTGATCCATTATCACAAACAATGGAACACCCTTTAAAAACATGATGTATAGGAACTTGCACCCAATTTCATATCTAGAATCATTTTTCCACGCCTTTTTACCCTCAAGGGAATGGTCAAGTTGAAGCATCTAACAAGACTATCTTGAAACTATTGAAAAAGATTATTAATGGTGCTAGCCAAGATTGGCACTTGCAACTAAATCCTACCTTATGGGCTTATCAAATGAGTATCAGAACACCTACTGGTGCCACTCAATATTTCTCGATTTATGGAATTGAATCCATCTTACCCATTAAGGTTGAGCTCCTATTGCTAAGGGTTCCATTGCAACACCTGATTGATGATGAAGAGTATCAAATGTCTAGATTGAATGAGCTATAATTATTGGATGAATGACATCTACAAGCACTTAATCATTTGTAAGCATA
>VDFB02383470.1:0-25088 GCA_007258455.2 Sequoia sempervirens | reverse complement strand
ATTTTACAAAAAAATGCTTTGGTAGACATGTATCAAAAATGTGGTGGTATAGACAAGGCAGTGAACTATTTGAAAAAATGCCTCAAAGAAATGTGGTCTCATAGAATGCCATGACAAGCAAATGCAATTGGCAGCTGCTCCTAGTTATTAGTTATGCAATGTGAAGTAATTGCATAACTGCTTAGGTTGAATTTGTAAAAACTATATTGTAATTGAAATTTTGTCATCTATCAGCATCTAGTTATTAGTTATGAAGTGTGAAGCAATGCTTTCAGTTTGAAAGATGTGCAATGCAATGTGAATCAACGTTAAGAATATAAAACTACAAAAATCTATTTCACTAAGTTACCGGTTTAGTTTTAAGTTCTCGGATCGGTCTCAGAACCCAGCTCACTGGTTTGGGAAATTTTTTGGGTTGGGTTCGCTGGTTCGGGTCACAAAAACATATAAAATCAGAAATATATACATATTTGCAGCAGTAATCAAGTTCAGAATACACCACCATATTAATAGTCAAATAACATAGCAAAAATACACCACCACTTTCATAGTGAAATATTAAAATATTAATGATCTACTCGAATGTCATGATCCAAAATTATAAATTAAAGTTCAAACATAAAAATGTCAAGTGTTTACAATCAGCCATTATTGATCATTGATCAATCTGAAAAGTGTGAACATTTTTCTGTGTGGAAGGAAAACAAGAAAATAGTGTTACATAATTATTTACATTGTGAAAGAGCCAAAACCTTTTTCTTGCAGATCATAGAAGAATCTCAGTGATTTTTTGGGTGTCCTTTCCTTGGAACGGAACTATCGTGAGCCATGAATGATTGACCGGGAACTGTGAGAAAGCAATGAAGATAAATCACATGCAACTTGTTGCAATTTCTTTCCTTGGGAAAAAGGGTAAAGTTTTCGTGGAGAATCTCCTTTAGAGTTTGGAACACATTGATAATTTTCTAAGATAGACTTAGCCAAATATGTCATCTAGGTTTGAAGCTTTTAGGTAAAATGTCTGCTTCTTAAAATTTTGTTCAAAATTCAAGATGCAGGCTCTCCTCCCTTAGGGAAGAGAAGGCCTATCAAACCTAACACTTTTATGCAACACTTCTTAAGTTCTTATTGATGCAGTATTAGATGCGAAGTTTCAAAATAGGCATGGTTATATAAATTCTCATCTCAGGACTATCATTGCATCAAATTAAGAATTTTCAATCCTTTATGGTCTAGACAAGAGAAGTATGGAGTAGTGTTCCAATGCTAAAGTCTTATTGTGAATATATTTGCTATGAGTGGTTCAAAAATGAGGAATCTGTCTTCTGCACCAAATGATAAATATTCACAATATGTGCTAGGAAGGAATAAGTCCATAAGATCGAGTATGCAAGGACTGAGAATTGCAAAATTGGCTTACATTTGACTTCCAAACACATAAATTTTCACACTTTTCGATGTTCACACGTAAGTCAAAAAATATATGTGCGTAAGTTGTAAAGTATACACTTGAATACACGTAACTCATATCTATTGAACCATGAATTTATAATTTGCAAATATGGGACACCATCGATAAAAAGATTTGTATTAAGAGTAAATAGCCATGTATGCATACATCAATATATGTCGAGCATAAGTATAAAATATAGTTACAAAATAGCCATATAGGCTTTTGAGAATGCCATATAGGTATACAATGTCAAATATATCCAATACAAAATATGTACAAGATTGCCATGTCTAGGCATACAACAAAGGGCTCTAGAATCAAAATTCATTTATCTCCATGCTCTAGAAATAAATTCTTTCCCTTTGTTTGGCGATCCGATGGCAATAAGTCCGCTTCACCGCTTGTCGGTGGCTCTTCCGAGGAGTGCTCCCGCCGCCTCCCTAGTGTTTAGCTTCCGCGGAAGTTTCAACCGCTACAATAAGAAGTAAAGACATTACTATAGAAATTACATTATAAAAAATTTAATATATTTAACAAAATAATCACTTACGGCCATCACACGATCACTCTCCTCGATGGAAATATTTGCATGTCGATGCTCAGGTGTGCTCAAGCCCTGTATAAACCATCCAAATAGGAATTAAACTATGAATCAATAATGGTTTGATTTTTCACTAGAACTAGTTCATCTATAACAAAGAATGTAAATTGAAATTTAGTAATTTGCCTCATACCTCCCCTATTAGAGCCATCGAGGATTGTATAGCGGAGGAAACACCAATATTCATTGCCCTCGTAATGTTTGGCGGTGTTTCTATCACCAACATCTGAAAATAAAACAACAAATTATTCAATCACAAAAAAGTTACAATAGTGATCCATGTGATGACTTATAATGTATGAGATCTAATGAACAAAATTTTGAGTACAAGTATTAAACAAATATATTTCTGATTATTAGTTATCGAATTTGAAGTTACAATGCTTTGATTTTGAATGATCTATGTAATGCAACGTAAGGTCAACAATATGAATATAAACTACACAAATATATTAAACTTAGAATTCATTACTTAAGTTCTCTTTAAATTCTATATTACCTCCATGAACGTTTGATCAAATCTACTAGCGCTCGGAGGTGTTTCCTTGAAACCTCCAACAGTACCCTGTTCAACATCCAAAATCACATATTAAAATACCATTCGTAAAACAATGCTATTGACACATGTAATAAATTTATAATTGTTTACTAACTTTACATACCGTTCCATAAGTGTACCGCAAAATAAGTGGTAGGTGGATGACTGGTGTATCCAGCTCTACACCGGGTGGACCCCCACAAGTAATTTTATTAAAATAATAAAACTAAATTAGTTAATCTTGCATTTCACTTTCAAAATTTAATAAATTAAATTCAATGAACATGCTGAATTTTACCTGAGTGTCAATGACATATGCATCATGCAAAATGTCAGCCATCCTCTCCATCCCCGTAGATGCATATGGATCAGGCTGTGTAGTAGCATATGGATCTTGCGTAGCACCCTCTTGAGTGCCGGTAGGGTCATACGAACAAGTTGCCCTGCAAGATTGACACACATGGGTTCAAAGGCCACCACCTGAAGACTCCCCTGGATGGCGCTGTACAATAGGGCTAGTGTGATGGATGACACTCTAGGTCAAAGTTGTGATCACCTGCAATGTCTCTATGTCGGTACTCTCCTTCACAATGACATGCATCAAAATCTGCTCAAGAGGTGGCCTAGCGAGAGGTCGTCTCCCTTGCCGCATAGGATCCGGCTGTGCACCGGGCCTATCCTGAGCTGACCCCCCACCTCTCCCCTGGAACTCCCTCATATCAAAATAATTTGGGATTTGGTTCAATACAAACTCACTGTATAGTTTCCTAAGAAAATATTGTGACTTCACAATTGTTGCACGTGGGTAATCAAAGACCATATACCATCTCTCATAAAAATGGTTCCTAATCTCTTGGTGGTGGCACCAATGAATAGGAAACCTTTTTGCATTGAGGGTAATATTTTGATTTGTTTTAGGGTCGTGAATAGAGAGCACAAATCACCTTTAGTAATTTTAAATCTTTTACTTGTTTATATGATAATTTGTCTGCATAATATGCCCTAGTTGTCTGCCTCCTATTTGCCATCCTATATTTGTTGGGTGATTGCATCTACATTTTTAACATGTCTTTCAATGAATTTGCTAGAAGCATTCTTTCTATGGTTGAAGCATTTGGATCACTCAACCCATCGAGCATCCCTCAAGTTGTTTTCTATTGTTCTCAATTTCACTCAAATTTTCTTGAGTGCCAGGAGGGAATTGAGAGAATGGTGGGGGAGGTTGATTTTGTTGTTGAGGTTGATTTTGTTGAGGATTTTGCTGTTGAGGATTTACCTCCTCTTCTTGTTAAGGATTTGCAAGATTTCCTACTAATTAAAAAAAAAAACAATCAAATCTAACTTAAAACAAACAAAATCAATTTCAAACTAACAAATTCAAAACAAATAGTAAACAATACTTACCTCCTGCATCTCTTCGTCGTCGTGGTGCCATATTTGTAGACAAAATCCAACTGTTCTTGATGAAATTTGCAGAAGTCCTTCCTCCTAGAACGTGAGCGCGAAATTGAGGGTTTTTGGCTGTGGGCAGAGCTGAGAAATAGTGAAAAGAAAATGATACACATTTCACTTTTTTTCTTTTCTTTTAAAAGCACATAATGCGCTCGCATTATAACACGAGCACGTTATCACATGAGCGCGTTATGTGTTTCCTCATTTGGCCACAAAAGTGCGACCAACTTTGTGCACCCGCCCAACTCTATCTTATGCTACACACCTAGAGTACTATCAAACTAGGTATAGTTCCAACATTATATGAATAGTATAAATAGTATACAAATGTATAAAACTCATGATAATATATTTATCTATATATGTATAACCCCAAAGAAAGGTTTCCCCAAACAAGAGTCAATCAAAGAACTTTCAAAAGACTTGCAAGCAACAAACACATAAAAGACAATCTTTCCAACATGACATCATAATAAAAAATATTTTCAACATAATATTTGGAGACTATTTTCGTCCTCAGGGGAATGGATTGATATCCTGACAAGCAAATATTTGGAGAATAACAAATCTCTTATAATCATGATGGAATCCCATCTTCTACCCAGAGGCTCAACTTGTTGGAATAACCTGATTACTGGTAGAAAAGTAGTTGAAACAAGAGTGGGTTGGCAAGTCAGGAGTGGAAACCAAACAAGATTCTGGGAAGATAGATGGTTGTTTAATGAGTCCCTTACCAAAATTGAACCTTTTCGTGGGTGGGCTGAGATTTGTAAAGCTCTATTTGGTTTGTATGTGAAAGATTATTGGAAGAATGGAAAATGGGTGGATCTGTGTCTTGTTAGTCATGCTCTTGCTCCTGTTCAGTCATCCCTGTTGGTTGTCAGACTTTGCCATGATCAAATGGAAGACTGTCTTGTATGGAAAGATGAACCCTCGGGCAACTACTCTGTTTCATCGGCTTTTGCAAGGCTGTCTTCTGGCCAGGCTCCCCCCCTTTCTAGTCGAATGCATGGATCAAACACTTGGTTCCTAAAGTCAACATCTTCTTCTAGATCCTACTTCAAAACAAAGTGCTCACAATTGATAATCTTTGCAAGCAAGGTTTTCAAATACACAATAGATGTTATCTCTGGAAGATGGAAGCAGAGTCAGTTTGTCATTTGTTTCTTCATTTTCCATTTGCTGCCTCGATCTGGGAAAAATTCCTCTGTTATTGGAAATTATCTTGGGTGTTCCCCTCGTCAATTGAAGACTTCTTCATCCAATGGAAAGCCCCTACTCACAACCTAGCTCTTCGGAAACTGTGGGATTTTTCTTTCCCTCATGTTGCTTGGGGTCTATGGAAAGAATGAAACAATAGAATTTACATAGATAAGGAATCTTCGGAGGTCATAGTGTTTGATAAAATAATCAAATTAATGAAAGAAAATTTCAATGCTATCCCCCAAAAGGTTTGTAACATCGAGAAAGTGGCTTGTTCTTCCTATGATCTTACGATTGCTAAGGAATGGAATATTAGTTATGATATTTCCTATACTCCTAAACATGCTAAGAAGGACAGGGAGGGTGTCTGCTGGACTTTTCTGCCTAACGGTTGGATCAAAGCCAACTTTGATGGGGCGGCTAAAGGTAATCCTGGGGCGGTGGGATGTGGCGGAGTTATAAGGGATTCTTTTGGAAATTTTCTAGGTGCGATTGCTACCCCCTTGGCTCATAAACCAATCACTTAGCTGAGGCTGCCGAAGCTTTTCATGTCATAAATTTGGCTCATAGTCTAAATTTTAAAAACCTTTGGCTTGAAGGGGACTTAAAAAATATTATTGAATGTCTTCTAGGTAGGTCCCCCCCTCGTGGACCATAAAGTCTTGGACTGATGATGCTATTTCAACCTTAGCTAAGTTTGATAATATAAATATATCCCATGCCTATAGAGAAGCCAATGCTGTGGCATAATTTTTTGTGAATGAAGGGGTTAAAAGCAAAGGACAATGCACATGGCTGAACATCAGTGATTTAGGTGTTAATGTCTGAGCCTTATTGAACTATGATGCATCACATGGGAAAGATGTGTGTCACCTCAATAATGATGATAGAACGGGGTAAGTACATCACTATCATTAGATTGCATGGGGCCAAGATAATTAGCTTATCCTGTAAGATTGCTCGACATGCTTTGTGGGCTCACAGATTTGGCAGGACCATTTCGAGTCAAGATTTCGTCTTTGTTTGCATTACTGTTCTTGCTAAAATGGGAGGAGATAGAAAAAGAGTTGAGCTGGACAGCTTCGAGATGCACACAAGAAACACTAAAGTGTGGAACAAAGTTAAAAGTGGGGGTTTACTCCCTTTTCTGGAAAAACTCCATGGGTCTAATCAGAAAGCTACAAAGCTTTTTGAGAAGAATTGGGACAATGGGGAAATAACCCTTTTTGGTAGGAAAGTTAAGCTTGATGAAAATCTCATTGCTGAAGTGACTGGTATGTCCACTGAAGGACATAATTTTTTTCGAGACATGAATTTATCTGATGAAGTGGTGGTCATATTTCTAAAGAAACACAAGGAAAAATTGAAACTGGTGAAAGTTTCCAATAGTTACTTTGAGGCCGACAACATTAAAGCTCTCTAGAGAAAAGTTCTTCGCATCATTATGGAGTATATCACCTTGGATGGTCGGTTCACTAGGGTCTACGACTATCATTTTTCCTTGCTCAATCATTTTTGCTATAAGGTCAGGGTTTCTCTCCCCTACTATCTTCTATGTTCCTTAAGAAAGAGTCTGAAAGACCATAAGAAAAACCCTAAAAGATATCCTATATTACATACTAGTCTAATTAGGTTAATTTTTTAACATTTCTAAAATATGTCAACCCCTGCTAACTTGGATGCCTCTTCGGCGTCTAAGGAGGATGATACTGAACCTAGTTGCTCAGGGAATAAACCTAATTTGAGTCTGGTAAGGACGGTCCTGGATCCACCCTCTGTCCAAACTGGCAAGAAAACCCAAATCCATAATCCCCAGTCTGTTAAAGTCTGCCCTGCTTCTGAGCCTAGAAGCTCTATTCCTAAAGCCAAAGGCGCTGGAAAGAATCTCTCTGTCAAAAACCTTGTTTCGTATTGTGAAGATTCTCCTGATTCTGAGGACTCTGGCGCAAATAATAATTCTTCCTCTACTATCCCGTCGACGGATAGAGATGTTAGAACTGGGTCCCCTGGAGCCTCTGACCCTACTAAAAGTTGCTTCAATCTTGATAGGGAACCTTTTGCTGATTTTCTGGGCATAGCTAGGAGTAATGCTGTGGACCATTTTAGAATGTCAAAATGGGTCTTTCATGAAATTAATGACCTGAAAATAAAAAACTGGGCCCTCCAAAGTAAATTGGAAGAAATGGGCACTAAGGTTTGAACGTTATGTAAGAAGGATGTAGAGCGTAATGAGAACATTGCTAGTAAAGAGACCTAGGACAATGCGGGTAAGAACAAAAGGATAGAAATTGACTTGGAAAAAATGAAAAATGTTGTGAAGATAATTACTGAACAGAATAACAAGATGACAAGACATAATGCCATCATTATCAACGCTATGACTGAAAAATTGGATAAAGCTCAACAGGGGTCCTTGGTTGTTGATTTGGAAGAGGTGAAAGATAAAAACCAGGAAGAGGACATTGGGATTTTGAAGAGAACCAGGGCTAATATGAAAAGGAAGGAACTCCCCATGCTGCATATGATTCAAACTTTCAAGAAGGGTGTCCAGGATATGCAGGATTTGGAGGCTGAGACTGAGTCTGTTTTGAAGACTCTGGGTTAGTTGTTGCTAGTTTTTTGGCCTACATTTCGGCTGGATCTTTGATTGTCCTTCCTGAATTTTTTTGGCTAGCTGTTGTTTATTCTGGATTTTTCTTTTATTGCAGCCTGTTTAATTCGCTATAATTTTTTGTCCTTTACTTTCTTTTGTTGTAAATTTTGTGGTTTCGGGTCCCTGTAAAACCCATTTTTTCCTTTATCAAAAACTGTTGGTGATCAAAATAGCACAACAACATCAAACACAATATTTCTATTCTATTTCTCCTGAAAAAGATAACTGATCTAAAACCACCTATCTTAACTATGTTGATGTTACTCAATGGCCAGTGCAACTGTAATATTCAAGGGGCCTACTGTTAGGAAGGAATAAAAATTGCATCATGTGAACTAATATCCTTTAAGGGGGGTGTAAATAAAAAGAAAAAGATAGAACAAGGCTTTAGAACAACAAAACATGAATATAAATTTCTTCACATCCAGACACGTATCTTAATAATGAGTGTTTTCTCAAGTAACCAAAACTATAAAATGATGCAATCCATATCTTGACCCATACTATTGCCTACATTCACAATGAAAAATTCAATAACCATATCCATTCATCAAAACTTCATTCCAAAATCAAAACACATCACCAACTCATTGCTAAAATTAATAGATCAACAAATATAAATAAATTCCATTCATAGATAATTCAATGAAATAGTCTCAGATCTGGATTCTTCTATTGATTTGCATCAAATAAGAAACAATTATGCACAAAATTCACTGACATACAAATGACTATGATTCATTAACATTACCATTGAGACTCAAACTTGACAATAACATGAAACCATATAAAACTTTAAAAGTATCTAAGTCCTTCTACATAAAAGTTATAAAACAAAGTTTCTCAAAGTATCTTGCTTGAAAACTTATAAAATCCTAAAAACTATGATAACACTATCTTCTATCTTATCAGGTTGCTAATCTTGCTTCAATTAGCCAACCTTTACAAAATGGAACCCAAAATTACATATAGGCAAGCCATGCACTAATTTCTCTCAATCAAAAATTGAGATCCACCAATTAAGGAACTGGAACTGCATGAAGTGACTGCACAGGCTGATCTTCAATTCAATTGTTGATGAAGCTATTGTCAAAATCTGATGCCCAAAGGAGGAAGGTAGAACTGCTAAGAAGTCTTCAGTCAAACTTATGTCAAGATCCTACAAAACAGGGGAGAAAAAGAGAGAACTGTCCATCAGGAACAAAACATTCCATTGTCACATCATTCCTGCGTAGTTTTCTCAAGGAGGTATTCATCATAGCTAGTGAGCACTTGTTGAAGTATGTCTACAGTAGGAACATCTACCCATTCATCTTTGAATTTGATTCTTTAAACTCTATAGAGGCAAATTCTTGCATGTCTTTCAATTTAATTAACTCCCTCCTAGCAGCTTTCACTTCATCTTTGATGTCCATGAGCCTATCTAGCAACAAGTCCTCACCATCATCCTCTTTCTTGATCACCTCTTCAAATCTATTATTCCATTTCTCCTTCAATTTATCAAGAGGAAGACCTTCCTTTACAGGGATATCCACATTAACCAAAATAGCAATCACTGCTTCTAATTCATCAATTTGCTCATTTAGATCCTTCTAGCTTGATGAACTTCATTTTTATGTTCATAAATGAATTTAGATCTGAACCTGATTATGCTCATTCTCTTCTCAATGAATTCCACATTATCCTCATCGAGGATAGATTGCTCCAAGAGGATTTTCTTTGGCACCTTGCTGATGTCCTTTAGCTTCTTGGTATGCTCTCTATACTCTTCTTATTTCTCCAAGACTTCAACATGTTGATTCATATTTTCCACTAACTCCAATGCACCTTCATGAACTTTAAAACCATCAACAAAAATCTCATCAACCTCTTGATTAAGCCGATCAACCCATCTATCAAGCATTCCAACCTTACTTCTCATTTGTACCAAATCATCAACCTCTTTCTTGCTTAATAGGACTAGGGTCTCTGGAGCAGTAGCTTGTTGAGAAACAAGAGTGGAGACATCCTTCAATAACTTGTGAAACTGATCCAATTGGGCTTTAAGTTCATCCTTCCTTTGTTTATCCTTGATCATCCTAAATTTGGTGGAGGATGCCACAATGTCAATAAGTTTCATTTGTTGATTCCTTGCGGGTCTCCCCAAATTAACAGTACCCAACTGGTAGTCAGTTAATTGCATATCTTGTCTGTCTTTGTCCACCATAGGGATTGCACATTCAACCATGATTTCACCTGCATCTATTAGCTTTACAGAATGGAGGACTTTGGCCTTTTTCTTGGGCCTTTCTTTTTTTATTTCTCTCATCATGCCCTCCCAATTCAAGGGTTGAGGTTGGACTACTTGTTTCTTTTCCAGATCAAGTTTTAACCATGTGGGAGTAGTAGGAGTTATTACCTATGTAGAAGAGGAAGTAGCAGGAGAAAGAGGTTTCCAAACTATTATTCTAGGTTGAGAATCAACCTCTTGTTGTTTCTATTTCTCTGCTCTTTCCTTTGCCAATCTCTCAGCCTCAACTTTATCTTTTTGCTCCTACACCCTTTTAGCTTCTAACTCCTTTTGCAATTGTTCCTCCTCTAACCTCCTTTGTTCTAGCATCTCATCCCTTTGTCTTTCCAAATCTTTAACTCTATCCCATGCTTCCTTAGACTCATGCTCATGTTTGGCCAATGCTTCAGCTTCCTTTTCTCTTTGCAGGCATTCTTCTTCTTCTCTCCTCTTGTGAGCTTCTTCAGCAGCCTTGAACTTGGCCTCAAGAGCCTCTTTATCCCTTCTTTGTTGAGCTTTCTCTTCCTCAAGCTCGTGAATTTTTTGCACCAGGTCTATTTTATCATTCTCTTCCTTCATCCTCAACTCTTGTTCTTTTTGTTGTTGCAGCAAGTCTTCCTTCTCTTTTTGTTTTCTTGCTAGCTCTTCTTCTTTAGCTTTATCTTCAGCTTCTTGTTTCCTAGCAAGTACCTCAGCTTGTGCTTTAGCCTCAACTTCCCTTTTGGCATCTTCAAACAATTTCCACTGTTCCTCAGGAGTGAGGACATGTTCAGTTCCCATATATTTAGTTTCTTCATGAGGTGCAGTCACAAGAGTCTCCCTAACTTATTGGGTAGCTTTAGAATTTGTATCAATATCATGAATTTCAATCTCGTGCTCCTTCCCTTTTAAGGAACCAACCTCCCTATGAAGGGTTCTAGTGGGCATCTCCTCAATTGGTTGCTTTGTAAGAGGAGGTTGAGTTGAGGTTTCTCCTCTAGCTTCTATTGTGGCCTCCTCTCCTCATGATTCAGGAACATCTTGAGCAAGAATTGTGGGATCAAGCTCCTCTCCAAAATTGGGAGGGAAAAAATACAATGGCTCCTTAAGAGTTGTCCTTCTTTTTGTTCTTCTATACCCCTGGGTGGTACCTACAACTTTCCACTTTTTAGAAGTTTGAGCCTTTGGCTCTTTGATCCTCATTACCACCCATTGGATACTTTGATCCAGGACTTTCCTAGCAATTTTCTTGATATCAATGGACTCCTCTTCATGCCAATTCACTGGATCCAAGTCCCCGGTCCCTATGTTTTCAACATCATTCTGGGGATCCAAGGTTACACCATCATCTGATAAATTATCAGGAATATCTTCCTTCACCCCATACTCAACCATTAATGGGATGGGTAACATTTCATAATTACTCCTTCTCAAATCATACTCATCCTGTAAGTCCATCCAAAAATCCTCCAACAAACAGAAATGCTTGTCAAAAACCGTAGGGAGCAAACCTTGCATCTTGTGCTTGGGATCAAAATGCTTCCTATATGTATATAAGCCCAATTTCAAATGGATCAATTCATCACAAATTACCTTTGCTGCCACATTGTGTGCACAACTATACTCTCCTAACTTCATGGTAAATTTATGAAAACCAGGCTTATGTTTATTAGCAAATTTTGTGTTGACCCCTATAGCTTTATAAATGAATTCCATCAAAACAATTATGCTATTGCAACACCTAGCTAGTAAATGAGGATGACCATTAAAACCAGCTAGCCTGAAGCAGGTGAACTTGGGTATTGGATGTACCAATGCCCCCATTTTGCAATGAATTCCATGGCATCCCTACTTAGCCTATACCCTGCATCACCTGTCAACCGATTAATGATAGCATGCAAGAATGCATCATTAACCCTTCTATAGTGCAATTCTGATGTTTGCAGAGTTAACTTATTATAGTGATCCCACACCTTCTTCTATCCAGGGGATTCTCTCAATACTCCAACTGCATTCAAACCAGGGAAAATGCCCCTCCTTGCAACTGCATATATCACATAGGAAGTTATAAAGAAACTCTTTGTCTCCCTCACTCTGAGCATCTGGTTGTGTAGGCACTCTGATAAAATCATTGACCAATCAAATTGCTACCTGCCATCCAAAATGGTTTGAATGAATGAAAACATTCATTCCTTGAATTGTGAAGTTTCTCTCTTCTTGAATACTCTGGAAAGCATCATGATTATGTCACCGATCTCTTTGTTGAAGTCTAATCTCTTGGGTTGATTAGGAAGCTTGATCAAGGATTTCTTTTCAACTCTCATCCATTTTTTATTCATATGGATCCTGTTAGCTTCCTTGTGGTCGCTAAATAATTTCAATGCCTCTGCTGCATTGAGTTTCCTAGGGTTTTGTGGTGTAGGTGCATTAAACATGAACCTTATCATCTGTGGAGTAAGATCAATGATGGTATTCCCCTGCAAGTCTACACATTGTCTGGTTGCAGGATTGTAAGCCCCAACTACAGTAATTATGAGTTCTGGACATTTGACTGATAGAGGAAAGAGGGCCACATGTGCCAATCCATAGTGTCCTCCCTATCACATCCTCTGTGAAGGTTTCTTCAAGCAAATCCTCATAATTAAAGGAGCCTAAGTTTGTATCTGTGATGTCTGGCCAATTTGAATCTACCTTACTAGCTGTAAGAGTAGCTTCCTTATGCTTATATCTCAAGGTGCAAGGGAGCTGCTCCACCTTTATATTCTTAGGCTTTGTTCCTTGTCTTGAACTTTCTACAACTTGGCTTCTTTGAGAAACTTTGTTCAATGCTCCTAAAATCCTTTATTCCTACAAGAAAACCCTAGATTAGATCAACAAAGGCATGAAAATCATTACATCATACATTATCTCTCATACCATTCTCTATTCCTTCAGGATAACTCTCCATACTTAGTCAAATTTTACATCCACTGGAAGTGGAGTCAGGAAAGAATCAAGAACAAAAATCCTTTTAACACAGGTGGAATCAAGATCAGAATGGAAACCAAACCCAAAACCGGGATCAGAACGGAAACCGAACCCGGAACTAATCGATAGTTCTAAGTTCGTTTCCCACTTCGGTTCTGCTTCCACCAAAGACCAAGGGTGAAGGCTGGAGTCATTAGTCATCAGAAGTGGGATCATTTTGGGAATTAACTTTCATGTAAACACTTGTGGGATGAGTTCATTCTTGAATCCGCTTCCGCCAATTTACCATTCAAACGAAGCAATTTAGAAGACATGGTCACATGAGCTTAAGACTTGGGTAACATGAAACCATAAGGAAACTTTAAATAAAGGGGCTTAACCTCACCCTTTAATAGGACAAAGACCATATTTGAATTTTAGGGCTCGACATTGTAAAGGTCATCACAGAAACCCTAGTTTGTGCGACTCGTCGATTCAAAAAATTAGGGCATCGAGAACTCGACATGAGAACCACTTAATCGACATAGGAATAAGATCAAAGGGGTTGTTTAAATAGATTCAAACACTTTTAAAGCATAGAATACCCCTTTGCAAAACCCTAGTTAAAACTAGGGAACAACAAAATGGACACGCCACAAAAATGACAACAGAACGACAAAACAAATGGGAAAGAATAGAAAAAGCAAAACAGAAAACAGGAGAAAGACAAAATGAAACCAGAAAAAAACAAGAGAACGAGTGAAAATTCACAAGAAAGATCCCATGAACGTGCAAGAACACGACGAACAAGAAAACAAAAACACCAACAAAACAAAAAAAGGAAAACACCAACAAAACAGGAAAAGGACCCTACCTCAAAATGCCACCAACAAAGGTTGAAACTGAACAAGAATCCGCTCACAAACATGCCTTTGCAATCAAATCATGCTCTTCTCAAAGTTACTAAGGATTTGGTTCACTAAAATAACTTAAGCAATAAAGATATATAGCTAGTTAACCTTGATTAAGATTTAAAAAGTATTTCACACGTATGAGGTGGCTATAATTAATACAATAAATGCGGTTGGTCGGGTGCGGAACCAAAAACATAAATGAGTAAACAACCAATGTGAAAACCAAAGGCAGGGCGGACGTGGAAACAAATTCAGAACAAAACTAGAAAATTTATCCAAGTCTCTTGATCCAACTTCACATTTGGTTCCGATCCCGTGGCAGGGATAAACAACAAAGGGAAATGGGGGCGGAATCAGAACCAAGACCGGACATGGAACTTTTACAAAGTTCCAAGTTCGGTTCTGATTCTGGTTCTGCTCCCGACAAAGGAACAAACACCAACACCAGGACAATGACAAAAGAAATGACAGGAAGTGGGACCAGAATAAAAATCGGACCCGACCAAGACAACAATGAAGACAAAAACACAAAGCAAATGAGCGGGAGCGGGATCAGAACTGAAATAGAATTTGAAACTTTTACAAAGTGCCAAGTTCATTTCCATTTCCGGTTCTGCTTCTGCTTCCGCTAGAGCAAAAAATAAAACAAAAGCAAATGAAAGACAAATCAAGGGAGAAATGGACCAAAAAATGCAAGACAAACCAAAAACACAAAGAAAATGACAAGGCAAGGGCAGTGCCAGAATCATAACCAAAACCAGACTTGGAACCTTCACAAAGTTTCGAGTCCAGTTTCCATTCCGATTCTACTTCCGCTAGACAAAAAGGAACAAGGAATTAGGAGGAAAATGAACAACTCCTAAGACCCAAATAAAATGCCAAAGACAAACAAAAACAAGGGGGACCCATTTTGACCAAAACAAAATGGGGTGGTTATGCAAGGCATAACAAATGGCGACTCGGTTGGGAAAATGGTTTACCCATTTTCAAGACACTGAAGAATTTAGTTACCCAGAACCTCTTGTTTATCAAATATATTGAGTAAGGTTGAACTAGAATCGCAGATGTAAATCAACATGAGCTACTTTGAATTTGAGTGTGTGCATGTATGGTACATTTTTCTGTATAAAAAAACTTACTTTACCCCTGAACAACTATTTCTAAGATTCAAGCTACATAAGTTGAGTCCTTTAACTATCGTGCAATGATATCCTGGGCATTGCTCTGTTGCCAGCCAAGCATCCATAGCCCCGACGAGGATAACTCTAATTCTCTCTAAGTATTGCTCTATTGCTAGACAAGCATCCATAGCCCTGATAGAGATACTTGAATTACCCATTTGATATTGAGTTTTCCTTATTTCAATAGTTCTCTTTTCTTCTCATTTTATGAGCTTTTCATGAAGGAATTCTTTATCAACTCTTTTTTTTTTTTAAATACTTAGATGTAATTAATCTGAAATGTGGGTTGAGAACTATAGCGGACCTCATGATAGTATTGGGAATTAGATTTTTCACTTGAATCAAAGATACAACCACCCAAATACAAATAGGAATCAAACATAGATGAATGTTTTTATCTATTTTGTGAAAAATTTCAATCATAGTTCATGAGATTGTTTACAATATACCTTATTCTTAATAAATTTTCAAACCATTATTTAAAATGAACATAAGACACAAGTTTAGAACGAAATATTTCATCAAAGATACCTGAAAATACCTAAACCAATTTCTCTCATAGTGCATTCTGTATACTTTAAATAACAATCCCTTCATTCTAAAATGGAGATAATGAAGGTCCCTAGAAACTAAGACAAAAAAAAACAAAACAACATAAAGAAAACAAAGGGAAAACAAACAAACAAACAATGCACAAAAAAAAAGGACAACTAATTACATATATACAACCAATAGAAAATAAAACCTTCATGGGCCAAAGTAGTGCTTGAGAAACTGACCATTGACAGGCAATGGAACAGGTTCTCCTGTTAGGGTTCTTAAACGAAAAGCATTCCCACCTAGGATTTTAGCTATCTGATATGGACCCACCCAAGGTCTGTCAAACTTCTGGTGGTATCCTTTCTTCTCCTTAGCTTTATCTGATAACAATACAAGGTTTGATATCCTAAAAACCTTAATTTTGGCTCTTTTTTCAAACCAATGTTCGACAACAACTTGATGTTTAGAGAACTACTATAAAGCAGCATCTCTTTGTTCTTCCATATTTAATAAATTAGCCAGCCTTACTTCTATCCTATCATCTTTTGAATAAAATTCTTGCATGAACCTGAGGACATGTATCTGCAAATGTATAGGAAAGATTCGCTCTTGGTCATAGACTAACTTGAATGGTGAATTCCCTAAGGTGACTTTAATGTGAGTTCAATCTGCCCATAAGGAAAATCTCAGTTGGGTATGCTAGTGTCTAGGGTTATTTTGTTGCAGCTTCTTAATCACTTCCAAAATGTTTTTATTAGTAGAATTAGCTAATCCATTCCACTGTGGGTATTAATTAGACGAATATTTCAAGACAATTTGTGTTCATAAGCCCATTGAATAAACTTAGTAGAAGAAAAAGCAGGGTCGTTGTCACATACTAGGGAAAATGGTACTTCAAACTTGGTTATGATGCTTTCGTTGAGAAATTTGATGACCACGTATGTGGTGCTATTTTTACAGGGCTAAGCCTCAATCCAACGTGTGCAATAATCCGTCACTTTCAAAATAAATTTGTGCCCTACCGATGAATTTGGATTAATAAATCCTACAAAATCTAGTGCCCATTGGGCAAATGGTCTTACCTCATACACTGGTTGTAGGGGCATCATTGGATTACGTTCCCTAGATGCAGAGGTTTGACATGTATGACATGTCCTCATGTGTTGGTGTGCATCTCAGAACACATGAGGCCAATAGTAGTTTTATCTAAGAATCTGATGTACCAAGGAGTCAACAAATCCATGTCCAGTGTCGTGCCTACCATGAAACTTAGTGATGGCATGTTTTGCTTCTTGTTGATCCAAGCAATGTAGGTAAAAACCTTCAAAATTTCTTCTATACAAAGCTCCTCCTTTAAGCATGTAATGTGAACTTTTTAGCCTCAGTGCTCTCCTCTAAGTAGCATTCATTCCATTTGGGCATTTGTGATTCAACAACAAAAAAATCAAATATGAGTACCAAGGATCACCTATAAATGATTGTACTGTGTATTGTTCACAAGTGATCTTATTATCAACATTCGCCATTGCTTTGGATAAACCTTGGCCTCAGAGTAGCTTCATTGGATGAATCTCAATATCATACTCCAACAGAATGGCCATCCATTTTCCTCGCCTCTCCCCCAGTTCGCTTTGCATGAGGAGGGACTTCACAACAAGGTTAGGGACTATGGCATTGACCTGACTACAAAGGATGTACTGTCTAAACTTTTTGACTGCTTGTACAAGTACAAAGGCTTGCTTTTCAAGAGGTGGATATCTGACTTCTACATTCTTAAATGGAGAACTCATAAAAGAAATAAGCCTTTCATCTCCCTCACCTTTTCGCTGTGTCAAAACAACAACACTTGAATGATCAAATGCAAAAGAATAGATATAAAAAGGCTTTAAGTAGTCAGGGCTGGTTAGAACTAGTGCCTTTGAAATTGACTGTTTAATCTGTGAAAAAGCAGATTTAGCTTCATTACTCCATTCTATCTTTGCATCCTTTTTCATCATTTCATTTAGGGGTTTGACGATCTCCGCAAACCAGTTATAAATTTCCTTACAAAATTGATCTTTCTAAAGAAATATCTCATTTCCTTCTTACTTCCTGGCATTGTCAATTTTAAGATGAACTCAACTCTATCAGGATCTACGGATATCCCCTTTTCTCAAATTATGTGACCCAAAAGTTTCCTTTAGAAACTTCGAACACACTTTTTGGGGTTAAGAGACACACGATAACTTATACATCTTTTAAGAACTTTTGCTAAATCCGCAACATGGTCTTCTCTATTCTTAGAAAACATAGTTAAGTCATCCATATAAATAATGATACATTTACCTATTAAGTCTTTGAATGCCACATCCATTGCACGCTCAAACATTGTTCCAACATTGATAAGACCGAACGACATCCTTCGATAGGAAAATGTCACCCACTTAGTAGTGAAGGAAATTTTCATTCTATCTTCATGATTGACAAGAACTTGATTATATCTCGAATAGCCATCCAAAAATTACATCATCTAGGCTCCATTAATAGTTTGCAATACCTCATCAAGAGAAGGAAGTGGGTAATTATCCTTCTCTAAGGCCTTATTCAGATTTCTAAAATCAACACAATCTAATCTCACCACTTTTCTTGTGAACAAGTTCCAAGTTAGTAACCCAAGTGGAATGTCAGACTGGAAAGATTATCCTTGCAAACAACAATTTTTGTACTTCCTTGTAAACTAAGGGTTCGATTAAGGCATTGAATGGGCATTGCTTTTGGAAAAAGGGCTTTGCTTCTGGCTTGAAGGGTATGGTATGTGTGATTAATGAAGTATCAAAGGTCTTTAAATCCCTGTATCCCCAAGCAATTGGTGCAATTTATTCTTTCAACACCTTTGATCATTTTTTCTCTAATTTCTTCGGGGCAGGTTTTGCCTATATGCACATTCTTTTCTAGACTTGAATTAGCCAAGTTCACAGATTCATACTTCCCTCGATCACTTTTTGTCTACACCCTTTCATGAGCCTGAGGGTCAGAGTCAAATATTCTTTCCAAGGCTACCGTCCCCTTGAGAATGTTGTTGCTTTTCAAATTGACATCCCTTATGTATCACAATTCTCAAGATCCCAATCTTCGTGGTGTCTTTCTAATTCATTGATTATTTGTCCCTCAAAGACATCTAAAATTTCTAGGAAGGAAAATATATGTTGGTCATCATCGAAGACCTAAAAATTTCAAAAATTATTCGGGATGGCTAGGATCGAAACTAACTCCACCGAGAATCTCTTCAACTTGGAGTCCTGCACAGGTTCTAAAGTGCTAGTAACAACAAGGGCATCTACAACTTGATTGTCCTCTCTGGGGATCAACTTGATGCCAAAAGCATCAAAGTCTTCTATCAAGTTCCAAACTCGGTTCCTATATGCAACCAATCTTTTATTGTGGCATGTGTATTGACTATGGACTTGCTTGACAATAGCCTCAGAATCTCCCATAACCATGAGAGCTGTAACCTTCTTATGATGAGAAAACATCAGTCCTCTAGCTAGCGCTTCATATTCTACCACATTGTTTGTGTAGCCAAACTACAACCTGTAAGAAACAAAATACATTTTCCCTTTCGAGTTGGTTAGTTCGACTCTAGCTCCACTCCCTAATCTAGATTTAGAGCCATCAAATTTAAGACTCCATAGTTGATCCGAATATGGAACTTCTTTCTTTTTGGGGAGTAGAGGTGATTGCTTGCTAAAAGTGGGTGGCGGCTCAAACTGGTGTTGGCTATCTAGATTGAAAGGTTGATGTGAAAGATGTTTATCAATAGATTCACCTAGATTCAAAACCTGTTCAGAAACTACTTCTTGAACTTCTTCTTGGATCACTTTACAATTTATTATGTTTTTCATCAATGCCTTAGGAATTGGAAGGTTATCTGGGGCAGGTGTAACAAACAAAGGCAGCGATTCCTTAGTCTTTCTTTGGAGATCAGAATAGAGAACCTGAGTCTGCTCAAGTTGGGAAAGGTCTTCCTCTTGAGTGGGACTGGTTCTTGTTAGGATGGTGGCATCCTTAGCTTCAAATGGGAATTAATTGGTGGGTGTTTCGGGTTGGCACTCAAACGTTTCTTCAGATTGACATACATGGTTTAAAATGTCAACACAATGTTGACATGTCAACTTAGAGTGGCTCTGGTAATGAATCCTGCACCAATTGGGGAGCAACAAACTCCAAAGATCAACCTCTTCTCCCAGAACCAACCTATCTTGTTGCAATTTTTTAATTAGAACTTGTTGGTTGACCATGGTCATTGGGTCATGATGTTCTAAAGGCAGCGGATCATCAAAATTAAGCATTGAGAAGGTCATGATTTCCTCCCTCTTGTAAACTCCTATCTCGTTTTCGAAGTACGCTACCTCGTTAGGAGAATCACATTCCGTGATCATGTGTTTAAGCCTAGGCTCACTCTCAATCCTAATTTGTGTTGCTACCCCTTTCCATGGCAACCACATATGTGAGAAGTCTCATGACAGATATCCACCGATACTTTTCATTAGGTCTCGGCTTAGAAGCATACCATATGTTTCTGGGATATCAGCCACTTGGATATCCATATAAGTTTGGATCCTTGGGTCAAATACAACCTGTACATGAATATTTTTCAGTTCTCCTACCACATTGACCTCGATTTTATCCAATTGAACCACCTTTTTGTTAGTCTAAAGCAGATTCAAACCTAACTTTCTAAAAATGGAGAAAGGCATGACGTTACTTGATGCTCTAGAGTCTAAAACTCAGTTGCACAGATTCTTTCCGAAGATCCTTAGGCTTAAAAGGAAAGGCAGGGTCCCTGTCTTACCTTTGTATAGGGCTACATTCATTTCATTTGTTGGAGTCGCCTTATTTTTTCCTTTTGACCTATCTTCTTCCTCCAAAGCCTTTAACACTATATCTCGTTGGGTAGGGCACCACTTCATAATGTCAAAGAATGACAACAAAGTCTTTTGCTTCTGCATTTCTGCAATAAAATCAAACTTCGTATCATTTTTCAATGGATACTTAGGAACAAAAGGTGGGTTACCTTTATTTTAAGATTCAGGTGGCCCCTTTGGTGGTGGCAGGTTGTTATCCAAATTCTAATTAGGTGGGACCATGGTGTTAGGAGGGGCCGATGTGGTGAACGGGCCTTTATTTTGATTTTTTAGGAAATGGCCTCCTTTGGATTGGAAGGCTTGAGCATCATATACATCCTCCTCTGGCTCATTTTCTGCATAGCTAGGGAATGGAAGCTCCTCATCGAAGATTTCATAAGCCATGGCAATATCTATGGATCCACCAAACTTCTTGGAAGCACCTTGCAACGGAGCATCAACCTGTGCAATCTTGACCATCTTCTCCATTTTTGGGCAGCTGACCTCACAATGTGATACAGTGTCATGCAACCTACACCAATTTGTCATAAAGTTGATAGCTACAACATTTTTAGTGTGTGGCTTGTCATCACCAGCCTAATAATTATGGGAAACTCCTCCATTGTTTAGCCCAAAATTCCATTGTCTATTGTTGTTGGACCTCTAGTTGTATCCCCTATTTTGATTTTGATAGTTTTGGTTAGGGGAATTATAGTTTTGGAAGTTCCTATTGGTGTTCTGATTGGAATTATGATTAGAGTAACTACCCTGATTGTTATACCCTCCCTAATTTTGGTAGTTCTAGTTTTGATTTAGAGGGGGCTTAAATTTGAGTTGGGCCATATCATTGGACATTTGAGATAAAGTATTCTTTAGAGTTTCCATTTCATTAGTCAATTGAACAGTTCATTCACTTTCTGTGGTCTTTATAACACATGGCTGACTAACAAGATTTGACCCTCCAGCTTGATTATGGTAATTTTGTGACTGCTAGGAGGAATCTAGAGCCCCATTAGTGAAAAATGGTAGAGGAGGTGGAGTTTGTAACTTAGCCATGGGTCCATATTGGGAATAGGACATCCCTGGGACTGTATTAAACAGAGGAATTGGATTAGGTATTTGTTATCCCATGGGAGGAAGAACTCCTGAACTCCTCGATTGTAATCTTATCTACTGTTGCAATTTGATAGCCAGATGATACACTTTAGACAAGGAATCAATGTCATTTGCACATTAAGTCCTTTGTAGGAACAAACCAATCAAGGGATCTATGGCCCTTAAATACACCAAAATGGCAATATTTTCAGCAACTAAGGATCATGTAGCCTTTGGTACATCCTATGGAATCTTGTGTTAAACAATGGTAATGGTTCACATGACTCCTTTCTTATGGTAGCAAATTGGTGATAAAAAATGGCAGGGTCTACATAGACCTGGAAATGATTAATGAAGGCATTTTCTAAGTCTGTCCAAATCAGAGAAAGAGGGATTGGCAAAGGAAAGAGTAGAGAAAGAGAAACAACAAGAGGTTGATTCTCAACCTAGAACAATAGTTTGTCAATCTCTTTCTCCTACTACTTCCTCTTCTACATATGTAATAAATCCTCTTACTGCTCGCAAATGGTTAAAACTTGATCTGGAAAAGAAACAAGTAGTCCAACCTTAGCCCTTGAATTGGGAGGACATGATGAAAGAAATAGAAAAAGAAAGGCCCAAGAAAAAGGCTAGAGTCCTCCATTCTATAAAGCTAATAGATGCAGGTAAAATCATGGTTGAATGTGCAATCCCTATGGTGGACAAAGAAATACAAGATATACAATTGACTAACTACCAATTGGGTACTGTTAATTTGGGGAGACCCACAAGGAATCAACAAATGAACCTTATAGAATTGTGGCATCCTCCACCAAATCTAGGATGATCAAGGATAAACAAAGGAAGGATGAACTTAAAGCCCAATTGGATCAATTGCACAAGTTCTTGAAGGATGTCTCCACTCCTGTTTCTCAACAAGTTGTTGCTCCAGAGAACCCAGTCCTATTAAGCAAGAAAGAGGATAATGATTTGGTATAGATGAGAAGTAAGGTTGGAATGCTTGATAGATGGGTTGATCGGCTTAATCAAAATATTGATGAGCTACTTGTTGATGGTTTTAAAGTTCATGAAGGTGCATTGGATTTAGTGGAAGATATGAATCAACATGCTGAAGTCTTGGAGAAACAAGAAGAAGAGTATAGAGAGCATACCAAGAAGCTAAAGGAAATAAACAAGGTGCCAAAGAAAATCCTCTTGGAACAATCTATCTTCGATGAGGATAATGTGGACTTCATTGAGAAGACAATGAACATAATTAGGTTCATATCTAAATTCATTTATGACCATAAAAATGAATTTCAACAAGCTAGCAAGGATCGAAATGAGCAAATTGATGAATTAGAAGCAGTGATTGCTATTTTGGTTAATGTAGATATCCCTGTAAAGAATTAGCCGACTTGATGAGATAGCAGATAGTGTTATCATAGTTTTTAGGATTTTATAAGTTTTCAAGCAAGATACTTTGAGAAACTCTATTTTACAGCTTTTATGTAGGACTTAGATACTTTTACAGTTTTATACGGTTTCATGTTATTGTCAAGTTTGAGTCTCAATGGTAATGTTAATGAATCATAGTCATTCATATGCCAGTGAATGTTGTGCATAGTTGTTTCTTATTTGATGCAAATCAATAGAATAATCTGGATTTGAGACTATTTCATTGAATTATCTATGAATGGAATTTATTTATATCTGTTGATCTGTTAATTTTAGCAATGAGTTGGTGATGTGTTTTGATTTTGGAATGAAATTTTGATGAATAGATATGGTTATTGAACGTATGCAATAGTATGGGTAGAGATATGGATTGCATCATTTTATAGTTTTGGTTACTTGAGAAAACACTCATTTTAAGATATATGTCTGGATGTGAAGAAATTTATATTCATGTTTTGTTGTTCTAAAGCCTTGTTCTATCTTTTTCTATTTATTTACACCCCCCTTAAAGTAGATTAGTTCACATGATGCAATTTGTATTCCTTCCTACCAGCATGCCCCTTGAATATTACAATTGTATTGGCCGTTAAGTAACATCAGCATAGTTGAGAACCAACTACCAGGACCTTGGAAGATAGGTGGTTTTAGATTAGTTATCTTTTTTAGGAGAAATAGAGTAGAAATATTCTGTTTAATGTTGCTGTGCTATTTGACCATCAACAATAACAAGGGAGTAGAAATCAACATACCTTTTTAATGCTCCAACTGAATAATCTTCCCTCCTAGCTTAATGGCTCAAGATCACTTGCAACTTTCACTACGAACAACCCAAAAATCCTCCACTAGCTTCTCTCTAGATCTCTCAATAAAACCAATATAAAATAACAAAAACTCTCTCTATCTCACAATTCTTAGTTCACTCTCATAGAATTTGTAACAAAATAACACAAAGAAAATATGAATGATAAGTGTAACAATTGGTAGAATGAGCACCTCTATTTATACTAATTTGTGAGAAACTGAAGGCTACAAACAAGTTAGTATTTATGCCACCTTTCTAACCTCATACAATGACTCACCAAGTTAACTTATAGGTTTGCAACACATCACAGTCCTCACCATTTAAATGGCTGAGTCAACTTGATATATGGGACAACAAGCTCAAAACAAGTTTCCTAATTCGAATTCCTTTACAAAATGCTACCAAGTTTACACTTGACTGAGTCTAGATACTATTTGCAAGCTTATGTGTATTTTAAAGACCTCTTTTACATTCTAGAAACTTTAAAATATGGCACCACCTCCATAAGTTTGGCGCCAAAATTATAGCGTGGGTTTTGACATATTCCAAAGGTTTCAAACCAGTATTTACTTCCTTCAAAAATGTCTACACAACAATAATAACTCTTACGTTCTTTGTTCTTTGTTTTGACTTGGTCTTATATATATGTACGCCATATGTTGCATGTGCTTTGCTTGATAATATTAACAATAATAATCAACACTATGTTATGCACTTGGGAATAATAGCTTTTATTCATATATATATTTTATATATATATGCATATATATATATATTATATATATATGTATATATACACATTTATCTATCAAAGTATATATATACATACATATATATATATTCATATATATATATATATATTTATATATATATATTCATTTCATAAAGTTTACCAAATATATTTTATTAAAAAACATATTTATATAATATATATAAATATAAAGAATAATCTTACACACACACACACACACACACATATATATATGAATTCATTTCAATATCTTTATAAAAATTTATATATACAATTCCATTGATCGACATATATACGTGGAATGTATACATACATACATACATACATACATACATATATGTCACTTTAGTCCAATTGGTATTCCCATGCATATGGGTAATTTTTTCATGAG
>VDFB02383469.1:0-20082 GCA_007258455.2 Sequoia sempervirens | reverse complement strand
TGGTCTCATAAAATACTCTATCAATCAAACCCTAATATGTTCCTTTGGTGACTAATAGATGCCCTTTTCAAATAAATAAAGAAATTCTTTAAATACAACAACTAATATTATAAATTTATAGAATATGCATTAAATCTACTATAGTAACTAGTGCAATAATAAAAAATAAGTATATTTAAATTTTGAATTTTAAAAAGAGGAGATTAAATCCATAATTAAATAAAGGTTTACACCTGTAAATTTGATTTCACATAATACTTAAAAATCTAAAACATGAGGAATACATTTAATAATAATAATAATAATAATTAGATATAAACTAAATTTGTATATAAGTAATTTTTTTATATTTTAAATAATATAAATAATAATAAAAAATACAAGAAGAAAATGTATAAATATATAATTTTCATTGTTACAATTATATCTAAATTTAATAGAATTGTAAATTTTCAACTATAGCTCATTTTTAGATATTTTCTAACGACGTATGAAAAAATTATTATAATTTTTAGTACTAAAAAATCATCTCTTATTTTTTAATTGATTTTAAAAGATCTTGTTGATGATTTTTTTAGATTATTATACCTTTTTGAATAGTTAAATGTATTTGTCAATCATTGAACATATTTTATAATTATATATTTTATTAATTGATTTATATGATAGATTGTGTTTGTATTTACTATCTCTCTATATATAAAGGATGGAAATGTATATATTAAAAAAAAATATATTATATTTTAAACAGCTTTAAAATATTATATTTCAGTCATTTTTAAAAATTAAATATTTTTTCTTCATAATCTTCAAGTGCAAAGTTTCAATTAATGCCTCACCTTTAGTCTTAGTTTCTTTCATTTTAAAAGTTTACTCTTAAACAATCAACCTTTTGTTTTTCACTTGATTTTGAAAAATATTATTGATGATTTTGAAATTCTTTTACCTTTCCCAAAAACCAAATGTAATCTCCAATCACAAACATATTTTATAATATATTTTATTAATAATCAATCCAATAACATTCACCATCCTTCCAATTTCTCCCCTCTTTTAAGTCTACTAAAATTACCTTTTAGTTTACTAAATTTTAAAACTATTGGAAGGGTTAATATAAAATATTTAGTCAATTAAAGAAATGTATATAATTTTTTAATATGGTACAATATATTTTTATATAGATGATATATTAAATATCTGTTTTCATATTAATTAGATAATAAAGGTAATTTAATGATAATGATAATTATAAATTAATGTAGAATTTAAATGTGTAAATAAAATAAAATAAAAATATGGTATTTGATTTTGATTTTAATGATGTTTTTTTTGTTTAGATGTCAAATATCTATTTTACAATATTTATAATGTTTGTTTTCTATTATTGACTTAAAAATTCAATTAATCTATAGAGGAGAAGTGATCTTAGTAGTTGCGAGAATGATTTGATGCAAGATTCATATTCTTCTAAGTTCGATTCCTAAAAGATGCTAGGTGATGTGCTATAATAAATACTCTAATGATTTCATTATGGTGCTTTTATAAATGCTCTATCAATCAAATCTTATAGAAGATATTATTTTCAAATGCACAAGACTACAAATAAATAAAATATAATAAATAATCATCACCTAGTAATCATCACCTGTACTACGTTTGCAAAGGTGCAAGATAAGAATGTGGCTTCGGCAGGGATTCAAAATTTCTTATAATTTGTTGGGCCAATAATATTTCCTCGGGTTCTGTTCTCACCATCAGCTCTCCTTCAAAACTGTTTTTTTTTAAATAAATCAATGGAAATTATTAGCAGGCACTACGGTGGTTCATTCATATTGAAGTAAATCCAGTAGAAACCAATCTACGACCATCCTATCTACCCGTGAGAGCTAGTCTTATCATATTCTTTTTAATGCTTAGAAGAACGACGCCATTTAGGATCTGGTAGATTTAAATTCGTAACAATTTTTATACAGGTAGAAACACAACGCAGTCACAGGAAGAGGTATATGCGCAAAACCTAGTCATGAGGAAAAAGACAAAGCCTTGTAGGGCTCCGGGCCTTCATGACTGGTCACAGGAAGAGGAATCTCCTCTCCAATCAACAGCTTCTCTGAATGCAGTGAAAGTGCATTCAGAAGGCGAAGGGCATTCCAACCAAATGCAAGGGCCTCCGATTGAAGAGATATCAGATTTGGCAAACGCAGAGTCTCCTCTCCCATCAACAGCTTCTCTGAATGCAGTGAAAGTGCATTCAGAAGGCGAAGGCCATTCCAACCAAATGCAAGGGCCTCCAATTGAAGAGGTATCAGATTTGGCAAACCCAGAGTCTCCTCTCCCATCAACAGCTTCTCTGAATTCAGCGAAAGTGCATTCAGAAGGCGAAGGGCATTGCAACCAAATGCAAGGGCCTCGAATTGAAGAGATATCAGATTTTGCAAATCCAGAGAGAGTGATCAGTGGCAGGTTAAAGTATATTTCATGCTTAGCTAATTCAAATAATCTCTGTGTACATTTTTGTGTTCTGCTTCTCTGATCTTAGACAAAAGTAAAGGGTGATACTTTATAGAATTAGGGTTTTATTCGAAAATCAATGCGTAGTTGTGTATTAATTGATGACTGTTTCTTTTTGCAGCCAGGATAGTCAGGTTAAGAATCACAACGCAGGTATATCATCCTTCTCTTTATAAAATGTCTGTTATTTCTTTTGGTTTGGCTACTGTACCCCCCAATAGATGTCTTTCTCTTGCTCGGGTTTGTGCTTTTACTGTATCAGAGTTATGAGATCTCCTACTCTTTAAACGGCTATGATTCTAAATTCTCTTTTTTTAGGTCATTATATAGAGACCGAACTAGCAAATGAAACAATTTATTGGATTAAAATGATATTTGTGCAGATGAAGATGGAGTGGAGAATGTTAACCAGCCTCCTCATTATCGGATAAGGAAGATACCAAACATACCCAGATCCGTTAGGGATCATCTGAGAATAGCAAGAATGAAAAAGTAGCCCATATTGCTAGTGAGAATTTAAGACTTGATTTTGTATGCTGGACAAGGATCTGATACAAATATTTGATTCGAAATGTTTTCGATCTTAACAGATTTGATTTATAACAGACCATAAGCTATCAGTTAATTGTGTATAACTCTGAAGCCATGTCTTGAATGCCTGCTCATTGAGACATGGCAGATAAATTGAGGTTTGAACTTGCTATCATTATTTGTGTTTTTCAATGGTTCAATCATTTTAATATATATGATCATCTGTGTTTTTCAATGGTTCATGTTATTAAAATTTTATGGATCAAACACTATTATTTCATGGTTCATGTTATTAAAATAATTTAATAGGTGACTCCGATGTTTCAGTTACCTCTAGGCGAGATATAATTGCTCAGTTCATTTTATAGAATTTTTTTTTTTAATTATATAGATATCTATATATATATTTTCACTCTTGATTCAAATATAAATCAGAAATTTGAAAATCACAGTTGCACAAAAAGATATATATAAATAACAGTATTTATTGACAGACTTCAACAAAATAAAAAGCCCTCTTTATCTCTCTACAGTAGCAGCAAGGTTTAAAAGAGCCTTTTATCTTTAAAAGGAGCTTGTACATGACACATATTATTTGCTGCAGTCGAACAGAAATTAAATGAACTCTTGAAAACAAATTAGGTAAATAAAAAACAAGCTAATTAAAAAGAGAAAAGCTACCAGTTACTGCTCTTCAATAATAAACGTTCTAATTTTTCTTCTTTGATAATCAGTAGTGTGATTGTTTGTCTGGTTTGTAAAATATTATTGAGAAAAGTTTTGGTGAAGATATTAGCAATTTGTTTAGATATATGGTAAAACTTCAATTCTATTTGTTCATTTTAAATTAAATATTAAATAAAATAATATTAGATTTTTTATGTGTTTCAATATAGTATGAATATAGGATTTTTTTCTTATTGCAATTGTGCTATTATTGTATGCTCTTGAAACAAGTATACATCTTGAAAGATCTTTCTAATCAATATGGCTTGACAACTGTGGATGTGGTAGCAATATATAGTACTTAACATAATGAGATAGCCAATATTTTCTTTGTTCTTACTACTCCAAGATACAATTCTAGATGTAAGTGATATAACCCCCCACTTGACATTTTTTATTAAAATTAATTTATTCCAAAATTTGTGTAGCACCTATATAATCTAATACTATTTTTTGAAGCATGCTAATGAGACTCATGTAGATCTTGCATGCACTAAACGATTAAAGTCATTACATACATTATATTGGATCTAGTTATTGTGAGATACATGAGGCTCCCAACCAAGTTTTTATATAAAATAACATTTATCTTGGAACTTGCATATTTCATAACCAATTTCTCACCAAATGCTAAATGAGTTGAAACTATTATTCATGTCTTTATTCTAAACTCCTCTAATAAATCTACTACACGTTGCATTTGAGAAATGAATATATATTTTGATTGCTATTGCACTTCCACATCAATAAAGAAATGCATTGGTCCTAGATATGACATTTCAAATTTATATTTCATTTTTTAAATTTTTTTTTCTATTAGAATTTTACTATTACTTATATAAATAAGATCATCAACATAAAGATAAACAAGAATAATTTCCCTATCAACATGTTTGTCATACATGGTTGTATTTAAATAACTTTTGTTGAATCCCTAATTTTATAAACATCTACCAATCCTTGCATACCAAGCATGAGGGGCCTACTTCAACTTAAAGATTTTTTTCGACTTGTAAACTAATTTCTTAACCTAGAGTTTCATAGGCTGTTTGTTGCTCCACATAGACCTTCGCACCTATTTAACCATTAAAAAGTGTCGATTTCATACTATTTGACATGCAATCCACTTGCATTGTGCAACAATTGACAAGATAATATTTATGGTATCAAATTATGTAGCTGAAGTGAAGGTTTCTAAATAATTTTCACAAAGTGTTTGTGCAAATCTCAATTTTCACTAGGTGTTTGTGCAAATCTCTCGGAAACTAATCTTATATTGTGTAATTTCATGGACTATCAACATGATATTTTACCTTATAAATATATTTGACATCAACCCATGTTTACCTTTCGAAAGATGAACTAATTTTTATACAATATTTTTGATAATTGGATCCATTTCTTCATTCATAACATCAAACTATATTTTCTAGTTACATTCTCATTCTTCTTCATACACATATGGTTAAACATTAACATGACTAAGTAAAGTAAAATTAATAGCTTTGTTCACATTAATACTTCTCTCATAAATTTCAATTAAGATTATTAACTTTCTTGAAGAACTTGGACTTGATACTAAACTTGCACTGGGATTGGATGAAGAATGCTTCGAGGAATAAGAAAACTTGGATTTGTGTTATCAAGAGAAATCGATGAACTTAAGCTTCGAAAAGTTGAATTTTCACTACTACTATAGATTGAAAGTGCACTTGAGTCTGTGGGCAGAGGAGGAACATTAAACCATTTCTATGGAACCATAATTATTAATACTTTTATTATACACTTTCTTGCCACTACCACAATCCTTCATCTAGAACCACATCTTGTATAACAATCAATTTCTTTGTGATAGGATTACAAAGTTTATATCATTTAGCAACATTAGAATATCCAACAAGATACAAATTTGATATTTTTAATCAAAAATTTTCTTCTAAACTAGAATATATATAGTATTGACAATCAAACACATTTAAATGAGCCAAATAAATATTATGATCACTTGAATATTCTTTTAGAGTGATGTTTTGCACTAATTTTATTGATTAAAGATGCATAATACTATCTCCACTACTTTTTTCCAATAAAAAATTCTAAGGCTCATTGACTAGTG
Source organism: Sequoia sempervirens (assembly GCA_007258455.2). Classification (NCBI taxonomy): domain Eukaryota; kingdom Viridiplantae; phylum Streptophyta; class Pinopsida; order Cupressales; family Cupressaceae; genus Sequoia; species Sequoia sempervirens. The sequence goes on along the minus strand of VDFB02383469.1, from coordinate 14,198 downwards.
TTAGTGTAAATAGTGTCATTAGATAACTAGTTAGTTGTAATCAAATTCTACTTTGACCTATAATATTTTATTAAGTTTATTTAGGCTATTTAGAATTTTGTCTCACCTCATGTGGTTGAGACATGTTTCCTCACTTTGTGAGACACCTCTTACATGGTCACTTGATACTCACAAGAACACTTTTCATGTGAGTTAACAAGTGTTCCATAATTGGAAGGGTAGTTGGTCATTGTACTTAACTTTTCCAACTTCACTACCTTGCCTATATACTCAAGGCTACATTGTACATTCTACTAAAATATTTTACCATCTCTTGATTATATCAATTAAATTTATAGTGTAAAAAAATGTACTCCTTTATATTTTCACACTTTGTTTGGCCCTCTCAATTAAAATGGACTTACTTATGCTTTAATAAGCCCTATTTTACACATACAGGCCTAATAAATTAAATTTTTTGAAAGGGAAAACGAACAACGATTAATGCCAACACATAACTGTCGAGGGAGCAAACCCGAGACACAAAATAACACTCACAGAATAATATTTTATTCAAAAATATTGAATTCTTACATGCAAAGGATCTCAAATCCTCGAGCTCTGAGATACATGCAATTACAGACTTACAGAAATTACCCAGATTCCCCCTTTCACAGCATGTGAACTTCTTCCCCAAAAAGTTACCTAAAAATTAGAAACTAGCCCATAAATAGACCCTTTTCGGTTTGGAACCAAAAACAACATTTAAGATATGAGTTTTGGCGGTTTGGCGCCAAAATTACAATTTAAAATTCAAGTTTAAATGCACAGTGTGCCAACTTCCGGAAGCCATAACTTTTAATTCGACCACTGGATCTTCAATGATAATACCTTTTCAGAAAGCTCTCGAGAAGTCAATTTTCCACAAATTAGGGCCTACGACATCTACTTTGGTTTATCCACAAATTTTTAGGCCAATCCAGGATCGTTTAGTGCCTCAAACTAAGCTCGGAAGGTTTTTCAGGGGAAAAAGCAGAAACTAGAACTTGAATAACTTTCAAATCGTGAATGATCTTGACCTGATTCTTTCACCAGACAGTGTATTTTTCCATCCTGAACCTTCCCATAAATTTCTATCTTCCCACGACTTCAAATTCAAACCTATTAAAAATAGCAGTTGAGTAGAAAAAGTAGAAAAGTAGTTCTAAAAGATGGAAACCCTTATTTGATGAAAAGGTTATCCAAAAATGCAAAAACATCTACAAAAAGAAAGCATCGGGAACAAAAATGGAAATCATCTTTTTGGGTGATGCAAGATTGCCCTCACACCACTGGATGCTCCTACATCAGACACCCAGGGTAATTTGAGAAGTGACCCCATCATGTCTTAGATGATTGAGGAAAACCCAAACGGTCAACCTCTGCCTTAGAAAGCAAAGATGAATCTTCCATAGGCCTTCCTCTCCACTTCACCAAATATTCTTCATATTGCTTGTTTATGGTACTCCTTTCCACACGGCTATCCAGGATTTCTTGAATATGCTCCTTCTCTAAAGTAGGTGCTGGAATGCCACACTGTTCTATTGTTGGTACTTCCTCTGTGCCACCTTCATGATACTTTGTCAAAGCTAAAATATTGAACACAAGGGAAATGTTGACTCCATCTAGCAACTCTACCTCATATGCATTCCCTGATTCATGCCTCTTCATAATTTTACAGGGACCAAACTTTTTCATCTTCAGTTTGTTATAGGTTCTCACTGGAAACCTTTATTTCCTCAAGTGGACCATCAGTTCATCACCAATCTGAAACTCCTTATATCTCCTCTTCTGATCTGCCTTAGCCTTATACTGCATATCCATCTTGTTAATATGTTCTCTAACCTTCTCATGTATATTCTTGATGTGCTCATCTTATACTGCATATTCATCTTGAACTTCACTAGGCACTGCTCATTGACCATAAATTTGTGGTCTTTCTGCAACTAGGAAATCTGATATGGATGTGGATGCCTTTCCCTTTTCAGCTTCAACATCATAACCATCTCTTTTGACACCAAATTATCGGTGCTCCCACTGTCAATAATGACCTCACAACATTTGTCTTCACACTTACACCTTGTGCAGGACAGATTCTTCCTTTGTTCTGGCTCCTTCTCTTCAGTCACAAGGGCTCTTCTAACAACTAGGGCTTCTCCCCTTTCTACATCATTTGAATGCATAGACTGCACCTCCTCAACTGCATGTGCAACCCTTCCACGACCTTCTGGTCTTCTTTCTGTCCTTCCTTGGTGTTGTGGACATTTATAGGCTTGATTCCCTTCTTCACCATAATGGAAACAAGTTCCTCTGAAACTGCCTCTTCCAGGCCCTGGACTAGATCTTCCTCATCCTCTACCTCTTTGATCACCATTGTTTTGATCATGAGGGCAGTAGAAGTTATGATTCCTCTTGCTTTGACTGGTACCCACATCTTCATTTTTCCTTTCATCCTCATTTTGGCTCCCAAAAGATCTTCCACTACCCCTTCCGCTTTGACCTCCTTGGCCTTTTTGCTTGCTATCAAATCTTTTGTTCAGCTTCTCCTCAACTTTCAGGGAAAATGGTATGCATCCTCAATGGTGGTCATTTTGACCATGCTTAACTCCTTGTTGGCCTCTGCATGGCCTGTTCTAATGATCATCTTATGAAAATATTCTATGTATTCTTTCACAGATCTACTTCCTTGCTTCAACCCTTGCAATTTCTTCAACAGATCTTACTCGTAATCTACTGGTATGATTTGCTTTTTCAGTTTCTCCACCATGCGATCCCAACTGCTGATCTTTCCTTTTCCTCTTCGATTTCTCTCCAATTGGACCTCTTTCCACCAAATATTGGCATGGACCTTTAGCTTCATTTTTGTGAACTTAACCCAGTCTAGGTCCTCTACTTCTTCATACTCAAAATATTCTTCTAGCTCGTTGATCCAATCGATCAAATTTTCTGGGTTCAGACTTCCAGAATAACTGGGGACTTCTATTCTAGGTCTTTTTTTGATCTTTGAAATGGCCCTAATCAGCCACATTTGATCTCGATCAATAGCTTCTTCTTCCTCTTCTACATCTGTATCTTCCACCTCTTCTTCATCCTTGCTTTCTCCTCTCCTTCCCGGGTCTAACCCTCTTCTCATTTGTTCCTGCAATGCATCAATTTGTCTCTGGAGGGCTCTGAAACCCTTGGCAACCAATGGATCTCTTCCACTAGCATTTCTGCCACCTTTGCCACCTCTGGCACCACCACACCTACCAGGAATCACTCTTGGAGGCATCTTGAATATTTTGAACCCACAACCACGGTCTTGGTGTGAATTGCCTCACAATCGGTGATCTGTCTCCCTTTATATTTTTATGTTTGTTCTTATCTCCCTTTCTCTCTCTATATATTTTCTTCCTTATATTTATCTTTATCTCCTTAAGTGTGCAATGGGTACATTGAAGAGGTCCTAAAGGAGAATTATCATATTTTTAATCAAATGGCATGCTACCTTGAGCATAACTCCCCAAGGACAAATGACATTCTTGTAAAATGGTATAAGATAAGACATAAAAAATAAAATAACTTAGTCTTTCACATTTTTATCCACTAGCCTTAGGTCTTGGCAAAACTCCCATAATCTACCCACATCTTGGTTGAGGTCTATGATTTCATCACACATAGCCTTCATCGCATGAGTTTGAAGAAATTGTAGACTTAGCCCAAGTATATGCTAGGCTAAGTAGATCTAATGAATGGAAATAGAGGCATACAATTCTTCTTTAATACCTCCACCACAAACATATGCAAGGTGTTGGTTGTTTTTATAGTAAACAGTTTGATCTTCTAATCTACCTATGGAATTTTCAATTCCAATAAAGGGCAGCTCGAAGGACCTGGACCAACTGATGTGGATTTGAAAGACTTCCTACACTTTGGGCTCTACAAGACTTGGGAGGGCGATCCCTTAATTCGTTTACAACATCTACACCATCATCATAAACAACATTAACAACAACAGATAATCTCATTAAATAGCTCAACATAATAGGATAATACCAAATAGAATTGGTTGTTTATCAATAATATCAACTATTTGGAGCATGAGATAACTACAACAACATTTCAAAGTATAAGATAGTCATTGATTTGCAATTTGTAGCAAGCTTTAGGTAAAGGAAAACAAATACTGAACCATATGAATAAGTACAACTTATATCAGTGCCATATATCCATTGGAGGAGTCAAATTTATAAGCATCTAAGGGTTCATGACAAATTTAACACATAACATATAGGATCCTTGATAACATTGCCTTACAATCTCATCAATATGTATTCTAACCCAATACTACTTATCAAATCCTTATACAAAAAATATCCACCTACAATCCCATTCAAGCATTTTAATTAATTCCTTGAATTAAACCTAAAACAAGAATCATACACACCACAACAGTGAGATGAATGAAACAACCCTTGATCAATTTATTCAAAATTCAGATATGCTTGTACAATGGAGAGACATGAGTTTGAATTAATCATATCAATTCAAATGCCAGTACAGTCATAAAACATCAAATCCCCATGAATTCAAAACTTACTAAGTAATTCAACTCAAAACCTAAATTGCATTTTCCCTAAAACCATCAGACTTTACAATTTTCTCTACAACTTCATCTAGAATCAACCAAAATATCTGACTTGCTAACCCATACTTCTGGCCTTGAAATCCTTCTTATAGAAAATGAAGGAGCAAAAAAGCATCGGGTCAAAAAGCACCCATGTCACTAGCCAATTGGATAGCCTTGTGATATTCTAAAAAATTGTTACAACAACAATCTCCCTAGAGAATCTTGTTCATCGTTCCTACTGAGAATGGTTGATGCAGCAACAAAAACTTCAAGAATTTCGTGCCTAGACTGTCACCAAAAAACAAAACTATAATCTATTGTAACTGTAATAGCTGATTTTTCAACTGTTAGCTGCCTACTCCTTTTCACTCTTCCTTAGTTAAATATACATTTACCCATTTCTGGTACTCTTCATCAGTTGGACACTCAAAATTGATCACCTCATTCACCTTGACTATAAGGTTTGTATTTAACTGCCACCTGATTTGCTTCTCTTTCAAAAGACTCCAAGAATGAGTTGGTGCTAATGATTTTGTCCAGACAGCTCACAAACAAATCATAATCTAGGTTACCCTATTTTTGAGGGTTTTGTAGTTGAAACATGATATAAAGGGGCTCTTAAGCTTTTTGTGATTATTGTAGCTTGTGTAGGAGGCCCCATGGATACTGTTGTAATTGTATGATGCATGAATAGGGCGTAGGATGAGAAATAAAGAAGGTATAGCTGTTGTTCTCAATAGTTTTGTGAAGAAAAGCATGTGAAATGAGAGGTTCAAGCCTAGGTTTCAACAAAACATGTATGGGAGATACAATTTTATGAATTTTTATCCATGTGCAGACCTAATGGGTTGTTTCTGAACACTGAATATAAATGATACACACACACACACACATATATATGTATGTATGTATGTATGTATATGTATTTTTAAATGTAAATGTAAATGCATTTACTAGATGCTCTCCTAGAACAATAAATGCAACATATCATTAAAGAAATGCATATCTATGTATATAAATGTGTATTTCTAAATGCAAGTGTAAATGCAAAGAGCATATGGTTTTGTAGTGTTATAGATACAACATATCCATAAATTAATGTAATTGAAATTCTAAAGTCTTCAACACATATAATATGAAATCGATCAAACTATTAAACTACATGAGAAATAAATGAAAAGCGGATAAATGCACATACGTGTATTTGTAAATGTAGGTGTAAAATAAATAATTATAATAAAATTATCAAAGAATACAAGGAAAGGTCTCCTCCTTCTTGGTAGTGATAACCTCCTCCACACACAACCCTTAAAAATTATGAATAGAGGAATATAATCTTTGAAGAACTCAAAGTTGATTCTCTCCTACCTGATGCAATTAGTCATTTTATCCTTACAAACATTTATAGTGATTACTAGAGGCACATAGACCAATTCTTCATAATAGAAGAATTTGATCATACTTTTCCAATGATGGCATTATGAGAAAACCTTAGGTTAAATGAATAATTCCTAGCTAAGTTCTTTTAAATCATGTCCAACATATAAGAGAAGACCGCTATGTGTACTTGGATACCATGGAGAAAGGCTAGTCTTTGGGCTCTTTCATCAATCATCCTACCTTAAAACATACCAAAAATCTCCTAGCAATTAGACATAGGAAGATTTAATATGACTTAAAAAAATTTATTGCCAAAGCGTAAACTTATGATGACTTAACAGGCCTAGTACACACTCCCTTCCCATTAACCACTTAGACATATGGAAATTAAATGTAAATTTGCTGCTATTTTTAGTCATGTAGGTGTCCAATAAACCACTTGGTGGTGTTCCCCTTCAAGTTTATTTACTTGAATGAAGAGAAAAAGTCCTTTGATTACAATTAGAGAATAAATTTGAGGCCTTGGTTATGTAACCGGTGGACCATACTCACATTTAACACTTGTTACAAAGTTTGGGAGTTAAAACGTTAAGTAGATTTGATTTGTGATGGACACATTTGGACGGTAGTAACAATAGCTTGCAATCTATCCAGACTTGATTACCTTATAACCTGTGAAATTCTAGCGATGAAATGATAGATTAATCATAATGTCACCTTGGGATCACATCACCATGAAGAAACCATCCAACATCCTTATGAGTGCAAGTACCATAAATAGGTATTTAATGGAATCTATCTTTCTCAAAGAGGAAATTCAAGAAGAGGCGAGACATGTGAGTATGTCTAAAAGAGGAGATCAACTAGAGGTCAAAAGATTAGAAAAGTGCATAAGAAACGCATGGAATTTTTTCTTGCTGAAGGGGAGTCATGTTCTTATGATGATGAGAGTATAGGCGACATCGAGGTGCCCTTGAGGTACAAACATCTATGGAAACAATAGGTACCCAAGGAACTTCCTCCAATAAACATTGATTTTTGTGTCAACAAGAGGATATATCACATAGCACCATCGTCATTACATGGTTTGGGCCTATTTTTCATGGACGACATAAAGGTTTGTTATTACAAAGTTACTGAATTGATGAAGTATGTTGGACCCTGTTACAATTACAGGGGAAACCATGTATTCGTATGTGCGATAAGATCAATAACTGCAGGGGAAGAGGTTGCTTCAATCGGTACAGTTTGGAATTACTTGGTTACCAAACCGATTACTATGGGGGTGGTATGTACTATGTACCATTTTGCAACCTCCAAATAATGACTCCCAATAATACAATTTTTATTCTTATGTTTTCCTTTGTAAGTCTATTGGTTTCATTTTGGTAATTTTTTTATATTTAATTTTTAGTCGCGTGGGACATTGATCATATGGAGGATGCGGCCTAGAGCATAAAAGATCATGATGTATCTTCAGGATGCTTCTACCTAACAGGTTTACCTCATTGTAATTGTACAAATTAGATATGAGAAAAATGTTTTATTATTATTTTTTTTCATAAGTTTATTGGGTTAATTTTGATAATTTTTTAATATTCTTCTTACAGTTGAGTGATCATGGAAATGCACCAGTAGTAGATGAGAGCATCCATAGTGAGGTGCAGTCAATATTTTGTGATGATGATAGGGCTTATTCAACAAACCCTCTCGATAAGATAAGGACGATCCAAAAAAAATACAATGAAGAAATCGTTAAGTTGATATTCATAGTGCCTCAAACATATGAGATAAGAGAGAGGGTTAAAATATTAACTGAGAGATCACAAAACTTGCAAGTAAGTTGTCATGAGGTCTTTAATTATAGCATAAGTTCATTCATGGTTTTATATTTTGTACTCTTTTATGTAATGAACTAAAATATGTGTTGTTTTTAAAGGATTATTTGCCTCCTCATGATGCTCCTAGCCATTATCAAGGTACTGCAAGTGCTACCCGAGGAGTAGGGGTTGGTACAAGTGTCCATCCTGATCTTCCTACACATACATCACATCATCTGACCCCATCATCTGTGCCTATATTTTTTCCCCAAATGCTCAAGAACACATACCATGCGTAAAATCCAGAGTTTGAGATTTTAAAAGAAGATCTTGGAATAAATCTGGAAACAAGATTTGTCAGGCACCAATATGTATTTTCCTAGAGTTTTTCTTGTTTTATATATCAGAAATTACTAACTGGGTGGCCTCTCGAAGGTCTTGGCTGTGTAGTAGGTACTCTAAAACTTATCGGCCGACTTCATTTAAAGTGTTGTGGGAGGCCAACGCCCTTTCTCAACTTAAAGCCTGTCAAAACCAAAAAACTTCCTATTGTCAATCACCTCGCTACATTTTTACTCATCCAATATGAGATTCGATGTAAGGAACTCGACGAATAAATGTTAATTTGATAGTAGATTTGCTACGAATTAAGGATATATGTGGTAGGCTACCTCTTGTTTCATGATTGCGTAGTAAGGAACCATGTGCCTTATCGTTCTGAATATGCATCTATTAAACATCCAACAAAGTTCCTGCATATTTTAAATGAATAGTTATGCATCTAAAAACAAGGTTCCTGCTTCCTTCATGTTTTAAATGAATATTCATGCATTTGTTAATATCTGACAATGAAGTTCCTGCGTCCTTCATGTTTTCAAATGAATGTCCATGTATTTATTAAAATTTAGCAAGGTTTCCTACATTCTTTACATTTTAATGAATGTTCCTTTCAACGCCCTCACAAACCATCCATAAGTGACTTTGATTTCTTGTAGTATTAAAAGGTCATTCGTTCCAAGAGAGTTGCCCCACTTGACAAAGGTGTCTCATACACAAAACTGCAGGCAATATACAGTCCAATGGATGCAGTTGAACTCAGTGAGATGTCATATGGTAGAGTATGATATTTATCTTTGTTGGCTATACATAATTTGGAATTAAAGGAGGAAGCTCTACAAAGGAAAATCCAGAGAAAGAAATATACAGATTTCAAAATACTTCATGCGCATTTATTTCACACTCATTGTTTGTGCAGATCAAAAGATAGGTATTTCTTAGAGTCTTTCACAATTGATGCAATTCGGCTAGTACAAAATTGAATTCCTCGGCCTTTGCCCACGATAGAATCATAAGGGGTCATACAAACTCTTACTCACTTACTATTTTGCAGGGGAAAATATGAGGCAATGTGTGAAGATCACACTATGCATCTATTTCTTTAGAGATTTTTTGTTATATAATTTGATGCACCTAATTTGATTGAGTGTATTGTTTTATTTATTCACTCATAATTCAATATTTTCTCCTACTATAATAAATGTCATAATGTTATAAGTCAACATTTGAAATTGGGGAAAGGAGTATTCTTTTGAAAGATTCATCCTTAATGGGCTTAATAACTTTAGTGTGAGGGAATGGGTCTAATAAATTTGATGTTTTTTTAAACTCTTCATGAAAAATCTTAGTCTATTTGGGATTAAAATTATCAACAAGAGAAACTTTTTAGAAAACCATCTAGTTTGATACTTAAAGTCAAAGGAAAGCATGATTCACTTATGAATGCCTCTCTCTAGTCAAATTGTTTGGATCATGTTATTATTTGAAGATTAAAATGAATTTAATCCTCACATGATTATCTTTTTGATGGCATAGGTACAAAGGAACAACGAAGGCACAAGGCACAAGGAAAATGAAAGGATGAGGTTTATTTTTGAAAACTCAAAGTGTTTTTAAATGCTTTAAGTGTTTGTTCAACACTTCTTTACGAAATTGTTACCTTTTCACTCCTAGGACACTAATTTTTTTTTAGGTCTAAAAAGAACAATTTGATTTTTTCCATTTGCAAAAGGTAAGAATTCAAGCTTAGACACTTACTAGATTTCATTTTGGGCTAAAAATTGGACAAGCAATCTTCATATTTCATTTGGTGCTTAAAACGAATCTCACAATTGCTTTGGAAGGATAAAATGAATGTGTATTTGCTTTGTTTTGTGGTTACTTACTTAAACTAAAGTCATTTAAAAGGACGTATGCGTTTCTCTCACACTTCCAAGTGATCTTGAGAATCAAAAGGCCTTTTTGGTGATTTTGGCATAAGATAAAGTGATCACATCCACACTTTTATTTGGGCTTAAAATTGAACAATATCTTGTGCGAGTGTGAGTAGGGGAATTTTCACGTATATTCTCTTTCTTTGTGCCATCAAAGATTTATCGAGTTATGGATTTTGTCTTTGCTTGCTTTTGTTTATCCTAGAGGGCCTGCCTTGGGCAAAAAGTACTCACCCAAGGGAACGACTCAACTGGTAACACTCTAATGCCAAGAGTATTTCCAGCTGGGATATAAATGTGGGTATTAGTTAAACACCATTATCACACAGTTGGCTCTGACAAGATGGATCCGAAAGCGGACTCTTGTCGTATGGGTCAGTCTCCATGAACGGAAAGTCCTTACTAGAACCCATGTACTAGAATTTGCCAAAATCCTTGATCTATTTGTTGGTGCAAGAACAGTTGTTCTGAAGCTGCCCCACACTTTTACAGTCTTCTAGTAGAGATGGAAAGAATGCCACGGGAGTTTCATGGGTGTTGATGCTTGGCTGCCCCGATTGACGATAATGAGCCATGGAGGGGAGCCAGTGGGGTCAAGCATCTAACCATCTACTAGAGATAAGCATAGCTAGACTTGTCCAAGTGTGGATTCAACAAATATTGTCTTACACATCCATAAGGCTTGTACTTGTTCTTTGTTTGAAAACACAGTGTTGTATTCGAAAACATTTTGCAAACAAACATTCAACATGATTCTCAAAGTTTCAAACCCTTTTGAAGACAAATATCATTGACTCAATCCATATGTTATTGCTTTCCCTTGGGATTCACATCCTTAGAGGTTCCTAAGCATTGGATTATACCTCAATTTGTCCTCTTGAGTAAACAATAGGAAAACCCTTGCCTTAAGTTCATTGAATTTCCACATAAAATATCTTGTGGGGTTTAAAGAAATTAAGACATTGGACATCTTAGTTTGAAACTTTAATCAAAGAGAGTTTTTTTGGTAAAATAAAGACATTAAGCAAAGCTAAACAAAAATGAACTTTCATGTGTGTTGAAGACTCCAAATCCCAAAGCACAAATCATTGATTGGAAATCCAAAATGTTCAAATCATTTCTTGGTTACAAAGGTCATTAGGAAGCATTTGCATGCTCTTCAATACCTAGGTCTAGGAAAACAAAGTGTCTTTTTTAGGTTCACCTAAGGATCAAAACAAATCAAGCCTCTTTCATCCATCTTTCAAACATCAAAATTCATCTCACAGGTCATCTTTTGGAAAATCCTGAAATCATCCTTGATACTAGGCTTTGTGGCAAAATAAAAAATCATCCAAAACATTGGGACCAAGTCATTGAAAACATTTATCAAAACACTTTTGGCTAGGCATGTGTAGATGCATCCTTTTGCATATACTTAGTCAAAGTTATCAAAAATCATCTTGTCTAGCTTAGTGTATGTAGATGAATCCTTCTCCATATACTTAGTGAAACAATCATCTTGTTTGGGTAGGTGTGGGTAGATGCATCCTTCTCCTCACACATATCCAAATCACGATCCTTTGAACACAACTATCCTTTAGATCATTATCAAACATCTTAGGGTTTTTTGTTCAAAATCAAAATCAAAATCCAAATCAAGATCAAGGACAAAATATCAAAATCCAAAAATCAAACCAATCAAAAATACAAAGCCTAGTATTTCATTCAAGATTTATCAAAAAATGAAAACATCCTTAAACATCATCACTTTTGATCCTAAAAAAGCATGCTAAAAACTTTCACTTTGGGACATAAAATAGAGATTAATCCAAAGAATCAAGAGATTCATCTCCCATATTCTTGAAGATTGATCCCCATTTTATGGTTCTAACTAGATCTCAATACAAGAAGAGTATGGAAGCCAACAAAGAAACACCCGCTTCAAGTGATCTTATCCAAACCACTCCTAAAATGCATCCCATTGGGGATGGAAATCTCATAATTAGCCTTCCAACATCATCACAAAACCCACAAGAGGAAACCTAAGGGGAGGATCTTACCTTTGGAATGTCTCACGAAGAAATAGCTAAAATGCTCCAAAATATGGACAACCATAGAATCATCAACATCATGATGAGACTTAACCCTTTGTTGTACATGCTTGAACTAGCAAAACAAGGGGCCAAGTTTCCTTCGGATCTTGATGTGAGCACTATAGTAGAGACATCTATTCCACCAATCTCATCCACCATCCCCATTTCATCTACACCCCCATCTCAAAATGTCATGGAAAATAACTCACAAATCAGAACATCATTTGCTCCAACTCAACCCAACGTTAACAAGGGAAACACATTCCTCAATGCACTTCAATCACATCCCCTTGTGAATAACCAAAACTTGGATGCAAACACCACAGTAGAACAAAACATCCTCCATAATCCATTAGATCAAAATGTTCCTCTCACATTACATTATGACCCATCATTAACATCTTTTCATGGAGCACCACAAACACCCATTCTCACAAATCCATAAGAGGAAGGAGACGTGTTCGAACCAGGGGGCATTTTCAACACCACAACACTCTTGCAAGGATTCACCCCCCTTACATTTCCACCTCTCCCACCATCACCATTGTCATCAACACCACTCCTTGGTTTAGGGTTTCCCCCTCTACCGAGTATCAATCAAAACAACATCCCAACCATCAATCAAAACATTTTTCCAAATGCTCAAAACTTATTGTTGACATCACAAACAACAAACACACAAGCAATGACAACGTCATCAAAAACCCCCACAACATTGCAAAGCATGGTCTCTCAAGGGCCAATCATATCAACGACACCACTTACCACATCAACAACACCATCCACCAATCACGTAATCAACATGACAACACCATCCACCAACCAAATAATCAACACAACATCATCATCTACCACCATTCCAAACCCACCACCACCCCTACCACCACCAATGTTCACCACATCAAACCAATTCGATGCCCCATTACAAGCCACTTTTCAAAGAGGATACCAAGTGCAAAAATAAAAAGCCATGCAACAAGCCGCTCAAGCTACATAAGCTACCAAAGCTGCACAAGCCGCAATACAAGTGCAACAAGCCTAGGAATTATTGCAACAACAACAAGAAGCTGCCCAAGCATTGTAAGCACAAAGAGTCGCTCAAGCACAACTTTTATTACAACAACAAGCTGCACAAGCACAAGCAGCACAAGCGCAAGCCCAAGCTCAAGCACAATCTCAATATCAAGCATACCAAGCAAAAGCACAAGCACAACTTCTTGCACAAGTAGCACAAATGCAAGCATATCAGCAAGCACTAAAGCAATACCAAGAGCAGCAAGAAGTAGTAGAATTGGTTGTCCAACAACAAGCATTGTGGGAACAACAACAAGCAGAACAACAAGCATTGTTAGAACAGCAACAAGCAAAACAGTAAGCACAACAACAAGCATTGTTGGAACAACATCAAGTGCAACAACAAGCAAAAATCCTAACACAACAACAACAAGAGCGACAATAAGCATTGTTCATCCAAAAGCAAGTAGAAGCCTACTTCGCCCGCCACAACATACCGATACCATTGAACAATGCACCAACCAACCCATCCATCCAAACCATGATTGTAACACCTCAAAACACATTCATCCCACCCCCTGATCCCTAGAATGATGTGAAGACACAACTCAAGTTACTCTCGCAACAAGTGTTGGACCTTCAATCGGGGCGGACAACCAAAACGCAAAGCAACTTGTGTCCCTATCCATTTGATAGGAGCCTAGACATGAAACCATTCCCTAAGGGATTTGAGATCCCTAAATTTGAAAAATATCAAGGGATGGGAAAACTTGAAGATCACATCAGGGAATTCCAGGTTCATTGTATGGAGGTTGCATATGATGATACTTATCTGATGTGGCTATTCACTAGGAGCTTTGCAGGCAATGCTATAGAATGGTTCTCTCACTTACCTCTAGGAATTAGGGCATTCAAAGAAATTAGAGACGCATTCATTAAGAATTATGCATTTAACATTGCAATGGATGTTAGTCTCGAAGAACTATACACTCTAAAACAAGGAAAGAATGAA
>VDFB02383467.1:14000-38824 GCA_007258455.2 Sequoia sempervirens | reverse complement strand
TTCTTGTGATGTGTCTTTCGCTTTGTGGTGACATCGGGTGTGATGTCCTTCAAGAGCGTGATCTCTCTTAGCATATTATATTCCTCTTAGTGGCTTGATGCAACACATTGCATCCCCTAAGTTCTGAATATTTTATTCTTTGATTGGTCCTCTCTTGAAGACATTAGACATAATGTTCCCTAAGCTAAGACCTTACATGAATTAAGAAAGACTCCTTTGAACATTCCTTACACTATTTTTTTTACATAATTTTGGTTATATGGCCACCTTGCATAATACACCTTGCATGCCTATGGATCCACCTTGTTTGTTTATAAGTATCAAGCATACAAAGCTTTTCTTTACTCATGAAGCTTGAAGTTCATTGTTGTGTGGCACCTTATCAAAGTTATCAGGAGGTATAACTTTGATCTGGTTGAACAAGAAGCCAAACTTAGGCATGACTTTCCCATAGACACTTGCTTGTGTGTGAGCACATACTGACTGCGTGTGTATGTGTCTCACCTTTTGGATACTCACCCAACGTACAACCTAAAGTTTTGTTTCCTCAAAGTGAGCGTACATTTTTTTGACAAATAGCTTAGATCTTATCCATAACGTGTGGGACAAACGGTCAAAGCTTGATCCACCCCTTTCATTTTGTTTTTCTTTCTCTTTGTCTTTGGCAGTGTATGCTTGTGCCTTGTTATTCATCCTTATATCATTTTTCATGTGTGCTCTTTTATGTCTATGTTGGTCTGCCATAGGATCTTGATCATTGTCATCTTGTCTTATTGGTATTGGTACACTTGGAGCCCTCTTGATGTGAGTTTGTCTACTTTAGTGTGAGTTGGAAGCAAGTTCCTCCTCTCACTAAAGTGGAGGCTAAATATGGCAACAAAAAAATGTATCCCTCTTCATTTTCGTGTTTATTTGGGCCCTCCTTGTTAAATTGAGCATAATGTTGCCTTGATTTAGTGTTGTAATGTGTTTAACACATTCACATTACATCTTGGGCCCTTGTAAGCTAAATGAACCTAGGTGTACTTTATTTAACATGTTGTAAAGTGTTGTAGCACACTTTCACACCAATCTAGGGTTTTCATTATAAATTGGGCTTCTTTATTCCTTATTTGGTCCTATTTTGCATCCACAAGCCTTAATTAATGCATATTTTTGAAGACAATCCTAACATAAATCAATATCCAATCATAATTCATGTATTTTTGGATTGTATGGCCCAAATTTAGTGATCTAGGTCTCACATGCCACCTTGGGTGTATGGGTCCCACCTAAGTTTTGGGGCCCCAATCCGGATTTCACATGAATCTAAGCATTTTTTGAAAAATGTGTCCCAAAGCCTAGCCTAATGGGAATCGTATGCCACAACTGGCCTATGAATCCCATGTGGCTTAAAATTAAATTAAATTCAAATTCTTGACGAGATTTTATTCTCCTAGATCTGATGTCGGCTTGTAATTTTGTGAGCATTTTTTTTGGATAATCTACTTAGTGTTGATCCATCCCTTTTAGACAAATAGTCGAGGCTTGATCCACCTTTTGTTTTCTTTTTATTTTCCTTTTTGCATTAGCTTTGACATTGTATGCTTGTGTAACTTGTCTTGTTGCATGTATCTTACATATCTTGTGTATCCCTTTTTCCTTATGTTGGCTTTCCATGGGATCTTAGATCCTAGGGACTTGGACACCTCCTTGATCCTTGTTATCCTATATCTCTGAAATTTATACATTTGGGCCCCTCTTGAAGCATATTTGTCTACTTTAGTGTGATTCTGAGCATAAGTTCATACTCTTACTAAAGTGTAGGCTAAATGTAGTATAGTAAATTGTATATCTTTACAATTTCATGCTATATTGTGGTCTCTTAATTTATTTGACTTAATTAAGCTTCTAATTTTCCAAATTATGCATTCTAAAGCCTTATTATTCCTATTTTCTGAAAGGGGAAGAAGTATTTAATTAATGCAATCAATAATTAAATTACATTGGAGCATGTGTGTCCCTGACTTATAGGCCAAGACCCATTTTCCCAAGGGCGTATAGGTCCCCTTTAAGTTCTAAGATCCATTTTTAAATAGGTTTTTGGTGGTATTTTACTAAGTCAAATTAAACTTGCAATTGTCAACTTTTGGAATCTAATTTTTGAGAAATTAGATTAACACCTTAAATACATAGTCTTTTTATGATTTGAAAAGGAATACCACTTAAGTTGCATTATCAATATATCTCATTGACAAAATATTGTTGTCAAGAGCATTCAAGAGCAGATTCATCAGTCATTTGTTGTAGCAATCAAGGTCCTAACATCATGTTGAATCTTATGTGTGTTGATGTCATCTTGTGAAGGCTAATATGCATTGTTTATCCTAAAGCATCCAAGCATTTCAAGTATCCAAATCCATCAAGCAAAGCAAAATTATATTCCTTGGAGAGATGTGTTTGCCTTCAGTCCTCTAAGAGAATCCATTGAAGGGTTGGTGAGTTGTGGCAAGTATTGTTCATTCACTGGTTGCTTCTCCATTGCCATTATCTTTCTATCAAGGTTTAATTACAAAAATTGGGGTTTGACTAAGGAAAACCCCCATTCAAACAAAACATTTTTTCTCTTTGTGTATGTGCATATTACAGGTTGAAGAAGAATTGAAGAAATCTCAAAGGAGCAATTTTGCATTGTTGCACAAGTTGTCATCATTGTTTTCAAGCCATGAAAACTAAGTTGTGGAGTTTTCTTTGACTTTCCAATAGTGGGACCTATGCCAAACAAAATTTGAGATCCAGCATCAGAGGACTGTCAAAAAAAATTTCAAAATCCCTAACCATGATCCATTCACCCAAGGACGAACATGTCTTTCAAAAGACCTCAAAATTAGATTTTGGTGGCAGGTACATGTGTCCAAACCCTTCTCAGATCTTCCTACAAACTATCATTATAGTTTATGCACTTTTAGGAATTTGCATTTCATGTATTAGGTCATATTGTTCATTTAGTTTGATTGACTCACCATTGAGGTTGAAAGTCAATCTTTACACCTAGTGATCCCTTTCCTCATCCAGGGGTCTTAGGCAGGGAGATCCATTATCCCCTTTTTTGTTCATAATCATGGCAGAATTGTTGGGGAGGGGGATCCAAAGGTTAAGAGAGGAGGGTAAATGGAAAGGAATACATGTAGCAAATGGAATGGAACCTTCAACCCACTTATAGTTTGTAGATGACACATTCCTAATGGGGGAAGCAAGTAGGAGGGAAGCAAGATTGATCAAAAATTTAATGGATTCCTATTGCAAAGCATCAGGGCAAAACATCAACTGGTACAAATCAGAGATTTTCTTCCTAAATACTCAACCAAGTCTTCAAAAGGATATTGCAAGGATCCTAAACCTGAAAATTGCCTCCCTACCAGGATGCTATTTGGGGATTCCACTATTCACAGGCATGAATAAAAACTATTATTGGGATAATCTAATTGGTAGTTGCAAGAACAAGTTGAGCACTTGGAAAGGTAAATGGATTTCATTAGTAGGTAGACTCTTGCTAGTTAAATCGGTTATGTCAGCAATTCCTATCTATTCGATGTCTTGTCTCAAAATTCCTAAAGCTACTGAAGATGCACTCACAAATTTTTAGGAGATTCTTTTGGAGTGGTGTGGGGGAGAAAAATAAACTCCCTCTGCTGGCTTGGGATAAGATTTGTCTCCCCAAGAAAGCTGGTGGAGCTGGGTTACGCCAACTTCCCCTTATGAATCAGGCCATGGGTGCCAAATTAGTTTGGGACATTCACACTAAAGGGAGTCAGAAATGGGTTAGAGTTTTGACAAGGAAGTATCTTGACTCAGAGGATCCAAACATAATCCTCACAGTATTGAATCCCTCGAGAGGCTCTACTATATGGAATTTCATTCAAGAATGTAGGGACATTATATCTAATCATGTCACTTGGGAAATCTGGGATGGCCTAAGTGCCTCCTTTTGGCATGATTCTTGGGGTGGGAAAGCTCCAATTTGTGACACGCAGGGCCTAGAGGAGATAAAAGAGGAAACAATCAGATTATGGGGTAACAAGGTGGCCAATTATGGTATGAAAACCAATAACACTAGAAGTGTATGCTGGGTTTGGCATGATCTTCAGAACCTCAATGCCCCTTAATCTCAAAAGGAAACATTGTCCAAAATCCTCAAAGACAGGTTTTTTGTCCCATCTAATGGGACAGACCAGATCAGGTGGTGTGGATTGTCTGATGGAGCCTATAAAGTGAAGTTAGGATACAAGGCCAAGGAATTAGCGATAGCACATCAGGATCGACGAAGTAAGCTATTTTGGGGAAACAACTATCTTCCCAAGGCAGGAGTTTTTGCATGGCTAGCAGTTCAAAAATGGATTCTCACAAAGGACAGATTGGCCAAATTTGGGATACAAGGCCCAAGGAGATGTTGCCTCTGCAAAAATCACTTGGAATCGGAAGACCACTTGCTCCTATCCTGTCCATACACATCATAATGTTGGAATCATATAAGAAATAAGCTTAACTTTCAGAGCCCAATTCCATCTGATCTTGCAACCTGGTTCAAAATGTGGCCTCAAAAGAGTAGCAAAGCAGTATTCAACAACATCTGGAAAATATCCCCATCATTAGTAATTTGGGAGTTGTGGAAGGAACAGAACCGGAGAATTTTTCAAGGACAGGAATTGAATAAGGACAGATTATGGGATAAGATTGAAAGAGAAATAGTAGAACTGGTTAATGAGGCTGTTAGGCACAAGGAAGCCAAACATAAAATCTTCACTAGTTGGGATGACTCTCTGATCAAACACTTCCCGGGTCTTAAACCCCCATCCATATGCAGACACAACTCCCTTCAATCCAAAAAAGCAGCAAGAGAGGCAACTGCGTGGCAAGCCCCCGATCCTGGCTAGCTAAAAATCAATTTTGATGGCGTTGCTCAAGGAAATCCTGGCCCAGGTGGGGTTGGATGTGTAGCATGAAACTCTGAGGGAAAGGTGATAGTAGTGAAATCAGTCTCCTTGGGTAGATGCACAAACAACGAGGCAGAATTCAGAGCGGCAGCAATTGGTTTGCAGCTAGGATGAGACTTAAATTTCAGTGAGGTCCATCTGGAAGGCGACTCCCTCATTACGATAAATGCCATATGTAAAGTTTCCACACCAAATTGGAAATTAAACTATTTTCTTCAACAGATAAAAGATTTTTCTAACAGCTTTGCAACCTTCAAAGTTAGCCACATATATAGAGAAGGAAACTCTGAAGCAAATGAGTTGGAAAAAGTCGGGCCTCGGCTTAGGCCAACTAGAAAATAGGACTTTTGTCTAGGATATTATTTTGGCACCAGATGTTACTTTGGTAACCCTTAAACTTTGGATGGCGAAGTCACTTCTACATCATCCCTGTCAAGCATTATGATGTAGTTCCAATCATTATCCAAAAAGATAAAAAATGAAAATGATTCTTTCATATGGTCACCGGCTTTCACATTAATTCACACTTGGGTTTTGAGTACTCCTCATTTCTTGTTGCATTTGACACGGTTGATGGCGATGCTAGGTACATTAGTGTTTATACGCCGGTATGCAAGTTGTTTTAAAATCCCTAATAGCTTCCTCCATATCACAAAGGATCCAAATGAGTATTGCGTAGAAATTTCTAGAAGTTGTGAAGGAAAACAAGCTATGGAGACGCCATTGTCCTTAGAAACAACCAAGCAAATGCAGGCTTTTCATGGGGAAATCACGGATAAGTGGTTGCACGGCCTTCTCCACTCCTCTCATCTGCTCATTCTAGTGGCCACTAAGCGTGTGTTGGGTCCAGAATTCTTGAATGCATGTCATAGAGCATGTGCCAACACAGAGGTTCCGATAATGTTCCTTGCAGTTCTTCTTCACATGGGCGTTTCCAAAGCTTTAGGTAAGAAATTGACCCAAATGATGTTTGTTCATACTTGGCTGGGTGAGATAGACGCAGTGCTGGATAATGTGGATGAGGACAGGAACATTCCCATGCCACAAAACTATTATATGTTGTGTTGGAGGGGCCGCGAGGTCATGAAATTTCCGTTGATTCGCACCATAGACCCTGAAGGCTTTGAGAAAATTTGGGCAGAAAGGGACGGGAGCATCTTCTTCCTTCTCAGGGCGGCAAAACTTACAACAAATATGCCAAGGGGTTGGGTCGGAAGGTATGTTGAGAATGAGGAGCTAGAGGATGATTTCAACACTGATGATGTTTAGGACTGGGACCTGGGTAACGGCGAGGAATGGTTGGAAAATGATCAACGAGACCCAAAAGAGAAAGCGAAAGACCCGGCTCATAGGAAATGTTGCTTCAACTGCCCCACAATTTCTGGCTTCAAGGCATACCTGAAGCACTGTGAAGCCGTCGATGAAGAGGAAGGTATATGAGGTTTGGAATCATTTCAGAATGGGCATTGAATATAGGTGCAGTGTAATGATCTTTTCCCTAGTTTAGGAACTTTAGGCTATGTGTCAGTCCCGGGTGTGGGGTATTTTACCATGGTTTTTTGGTTTTCTGATGGTCTGCCTACAACTGTTATGGCAACCATCTTTTGGCATGTATATGTGAAATGAAAACAGGAAGATCTGGTGGTCAATATTACAGAAAAGACCTACCAGATTTTCATACTACTTCTACTGTAAATTTTTGGAAATCAATATAGGGTATTGCCCCTTGCAGTGTTTACCAACCAAAAAAAAAAATCTGCTGTTGTGAATTACTGGTGGTGAATTTTGTCATGAATTTTCTCACGGTGAATTTTCCTAGAACCATTATTTATATATTATTTATTATATTTATATTTATATTATATATTATATTGTATAATATATAAACTAATAAATATACCTATATGTATGTTATATTTAATATAATGTAAATTTATTTTCAAAATAATAGTATAATTATATTTATTATTATATAAATTAATATATAAAAATCTAATAGTTTAATTGATTGTCTTAGAGAAAGAAAGAGAGAGGAGGAAAAAGAAAGAGAGATAGAAGGGAAGACAATTTTAAATAGAAAGAGAGGTGGATATATATAGAGAGAAACTCAAAAGATAGAGAATGAGAGAAAGAGAGATATTGAGAGAGATAAAAATATACATCTCCACGTTTTTAAGATAGATGTACTTAATACAAAATATGTACCCCACTATCATCACCGCTTAAATTGAATAACCACAAATTTGAAGCTAAATTTGTTATTTAAATTAAATATATTTATTTATTATTATATATGCTATTTTAATTTTACACAATCTAACTTATTAAATATATTTTTAAAATTTTATAAAATTATGTATTTATTAATGTTGACTTTACTTTATTTATTAGTAGTGATAGTGAGTCTATATAATTCAATAAACAAAATAATTAGTATTATTTTTATTTAGTTATTTATTAACTTAATAACCTTACTTTATTATTAAATTTGTTTACTTGTTATATTTTCCATTCTATTCATTTATTTACTTGTTAAATTTGAAATATTGACATTATTATTTTTATTAACATTTAAATTTTATATATTTTGACTTTGCATTTTTATATTATTTTTGCCCTATTTTAGTTTTTAATTTAGATTTAAATTTAGAATGATTTGAATTACTTATGTCTATTTGTCAAATTAAAATAATAATAAAAGCTTCAATTTATAATTATTTCTATTCTATTCAAATTTGAGCTATTACAAGTAGAAAAATTATATTTTTAACTTTAATCTTAATTTCTAAGATATTTAATTAATTTTTTTGAGATATTTTATAATTTTTAATAATATTATATATTTATGTTCTTAAGTTTTTTAACAAGATTTTTATTATATTTTTTAAATTATTTTATAATTATAGAAATAATACTCCTTTTTAATTTAATAATTAAATTTGTAAAGAATAAAGATATAGAAAATCAAACCTATTGTTAATTCATTTTAGTATGTGATTATAAACACCAAAAATTCATTAAATGGGTGTGAGGTTGTATGGGCCTTGAGACAACTTGACCTCATAATATATCAAAATTCAAGAACATATAATCAAATAATATCTACACAAGTCATTTTGTTGTATATGAAACTCAAGCAAAACAAGTATGGGTATAAGTGAAACATTGACATAGTGGAATTTATGTTTCCCAAAGGTGACAAACAAGTGCAAACAAGAGAAGTGAAATAATATATAGTAGGTCGATCCTGAGGGAGTCCAACAGACAAAAATATTGTAACTTAGTATACATACTTGATGAAAAATGGCGTCCTATGTAATTTCCAAGTGGCTTCCTTCATTGGTGCTCTCTCTATAATTTCCAACTTACCAATTAGTACACCTAAATGACATGTCAGATGTACTTGTAAATGTTGGTAAAGAAGTTAATAGAAAGATATATATATATATATATATATATATATATATATATCAGGGAGAGTTAGATAGAGTGACATAGAGAGACGCTTAGAGAGATAGATCCCCATAGATACATGTCATTTTGGATTATTGGCACAAAACACTTGGTCAAAAACTAGACTATCTTAAATTGTCTATTTACATTTCCCTCTATATTAGAGGGATAGTTAGATAGAGTGACATAAAGAGAGATGGGTAGAGAGATAGGTCCCCATAGATACATGTCATCTTTGGAGTGCTGGCACAAAACACTTGGTTAAAAACTAGACTATCTTTTGTCTATCTATGTTTCCCTTTATATCTCTTATTTCTCTCGTATGCCTTCTTTTTCTCTCTTACTTTGAGCTCTTTCTCTATATATATCTCTCTATATCTCTATATCTCTCACTCTCACACACACACTCCCCATTTCTTTATCTATCTCTCTACCTCTTTCCCAAGTCTCTATCTCTCTCCCTCTCTCTATTACTTGTCTCTATCACCTCCTTTATCTCTCACCCTTACCCTCTCTATCTTTATCTTTCCATCTCTCCATGTTCCTCTCTATCTATATCTCATTATATCTCTCTCTTATTCACTCCATCTCTCATACTCTATATATCCAGGTCTCTACCCCTCTCTATATATCACTTCCTATATATTTATCTCTCTATCTCTCCATCTCCCCCTCTCTCATTTTATCCCTCTTTCTATTTCATCCTCTCCCTCTCCCTCTCTCCTTCTATCTCTCTCACCCCCTCTATCTTTGCCAAGTTATATCTATATCTCTATCTCTCCTTTTTATCCTTATCTTCCTCTTTCTATCCCTATCTTTCCCTCTCTCCCTATCACTCCCTCTTTCAATATCTCCCTACTTCTCTCTTCTCTCTATAAATCTCTCCCCCTTCTCCCTCACTCTCCCTCTCTCCATATCTCGAGCTCTAGTTTGCAAATACCACACACTCCATGTTTCTCCCTCCCTATCTCTATCTCTATCTTTATCTCTATCTTTCCCCTATATTTGTCTCTCTTTCTCTATTACTTGGCTCTATCACCTTATTTTTCTCTCTTTCCCTCCTTATCTCTCCCACTGCCTATCTATATATCGTTATCTATACCTCATTCACTCCATCTCTCCTTCTCTCTCTATTTCTCTCTATCTCCCTCTCACTCCTCTCTATCTCTTTTCTATCCATATCTCTATATCTCTCTAACTCTCTCCCCATCCCTCTCTATCTCTCTCTATCCCCCCATCTCTCTCTCCCTCCTCTACATATATCTCTCCCTCTCTCTCCATCTCCATCACCATCTCCATCTTCCTATCTCTCTATATATCTCCTTACTTCTCTCTCTCTCTCCCTCTCTCCCTATTCCAAACATAACATGAGCCTATTGTAATGGAACCTAATTATCATCCTGATTGAGAGGTTTTATTTTTTTTATTTTAGTCATGTTTGGATCCCTATAAGTGGATGCATAATTGATTTGAAGCTATGAATTCTCCATTGAGACCTTTGTTGCACCAAAAAAAACATTTTCTAAATGGCCCACCAATTGGCTTCATGTATTACACAAATGTATGCAAAAAATAGACCAAAATTTTCCCTAATTGACCTTCTACAACTCTTTGGCGTACCCATTGCATGCACAAGTTGCAATTGCTAGTTTTAGGATTCACAATGGAATAATGAGTAGCTTTTCAATATGAAATATTCAACTTTAAACCTTTTGTCTAATGGATTATGGAACTTTTAATGAATATTTCATATAATTTTTTTTGGTTAGGTAATTGTTGTGATTTATGAAATGCAACATAAGATGAATATAAAAAGTATCAATTCTCAAAATATATATCAGTGATGTTATGTGATAGTGTCAAATCATATTGTAGAGAAGGGGATTTGCTACTCATGAGTCTCTTTATTCTCAAGAGATTCTCAAAGGGTGAACTGCCTTAAACTACCTCAGGGAACAATGCGAGAGTTCTAAAATCCGAAGGAGTAAATCACAAAGGTTTTTTGGATAAACTGACAAGCTCTCGACCAGGGGACAACAGTGCAGGTCAAGGACGACAACACAGTGTGCTGGCTTCTCACTGGCACACTAGTGTCCGTACAGACCAAAAAATGAGTTTATCACAGAGAACAACAAAGTGACTACTAGAAATCAAATTGCTAAGAACTTACAAAATGTGTCACGCCCCGCCGTGCGAACCCTAAAGGAACTAATAACAACGGAACAATTTTTTTTTTAAGAATAAAATAAACATACTTAAGTATTCTAACATAACAATGTATTAAGTGGCACAGCTAATTCCAATGGAGTACACGAGGTGACATTACTATACTAACCCATAACAATGATAACAAGATAACAATAATTAAACAATTACATAAATCTATTCATTCCCACTTCATCATTTAAAATATCTATTAAACAATAACCATATTCATAACATATGTACATATGACAACGAAAGATACTATAAAGAAATGAAACATTTATATTACCATAGATATAACACAACTTAACACAACTATTACAAATGATCGCTCCTAAATAAATACATGGCTTGAATATACATTACATCCAAATGATAGTAAAATACAATCGACTAAAAATACATCTCAATAACTACATATACAAATTACAACAAGGTCATCCCAACACATGTGGGAGACAATATATCAATGAATACATTACATATGAAGTATAACATACATCTGGTACAAGAATTATTGGATCATCAACATCCTCCAAAACCCTGCAATAAAAGATGTATTTGCAACAAAAATGGAACCCAATGGGGTGCGAAGCACGTTCCACCCAACCACCCCCGTGCTGAGAGTAGACAAGGAAGGGTCCCCGACCAAGCACGCCTAACAATAACAAAGACTAACTACAAATAGACAACAACAAATCCAAAGGCACAACAACACCACTTCAGAACACAACAAGTCATAATCACAAGCATCAATGAAACTCAAGACATAATATCAAAGACTACTTCCAACAATAACCAAAGACAAATCAATAAATCACTTAATCACAACAGACACAATATCACTTAACATCTACAATCACAAAGTCAATTAAAAACTACAAACACAATATCACTTAACACGACAATCAATGCTTCCAGAGAACAAAGATCATGAACATCACACAATAACTGATTAACTGTTGACATAGGAAGAGTGTCATGCATAAATTGCCATGAGTTACCCTGGCTCAACCTTCCTAGGCTACCGGACCCCCATCCTGGGTTACCCTGGCTTGCCTCTACCGGCCGCTGGACCCTCACACAAAACTATGCGTCCCATCTCATCTCGAGCCTTATCATTCACTTGCTTCACGAGAGAGACATTCTTTATCTTTATTAGTGTGAAAGATCCCCATTAATTCTTTTAGATTATCACTTAGTTAAACTCTAGGTGAGTTAACCTGGCGCCCCTTTGTGTGCTGGACCCCCACAAAGAGCCACTCTCCTATCGACAACACACAAGATACAATACCACAATAGGTAACTAGACAACATAACCACTCCAATCCAAGGAGGAAACAAAGCAAGGAAACTCACTCCGAACACTGGAGGAAACCAAATACTAAAACACACTCCTTCCAAAGGAGGTACAAATCTCATTACTCACTCCTATTTCCCAGGAGGCACAAATCCCCGTTTGTGGAAACCGAGTACAACATAATAGTACAACTCTACACCATTCCCAAGGTGATTCACAAACTAAACCTCTACACAAAACATCCCACTCTAGAGAACTTCTCTAGAAGACTTACATAGACCCTTAACCCCCATTTGCCTGACATGGAGAATAAAAAAAACATGATAGAAAAGCATTCCATCTCTGGAAGCCCTTAACAACAACTTAAACTCCTAAGCAAGATAAAATAAAATTAGGGTCATCCCGTGCAACTCAAATAACTATGAAGAAAATACCACAATAGAATTAACGAATAATCTCAAGAAGAACAGTTACATTTAACCAAAGCCATAAAACAATTTAAAATGAATAATAATTTTCACCCAATAAATCAATCAATTACACGTGAAAACTCATTTCAAAACAACACAAATAAATTTATTTCGACCTTCACAACTAAACTATAATCCTATAAATTTTAAAATTAACCAACCAATTTAATCATAATTACAAAACTTTATTCCCAATTTCAGACTAAACTAAAATATAATAACTTATAAAAATTATCATATTAAAACGTAATCACAATATATATATAAATCTCTTTTATATATATATAAATATACAAAATAAAATAAATAAATACAAACTATATTTTAAAACCATTCTATAAAATTAACATTCATATCCTATTTTGTTTTAAAGAAAATTATAATTTTAAAACAAATATCCAAAACCCCATCTATAAAAAAAGTCATTTAATAAAACTAATAGAGTCATATTAGAAAAAATTATTTTGCGAAACAAATTCGAATTAAATTGCATTTGAATATTATATAATTAAAAATTGAATTAAATCTCACTAAATAAATAAATATATATATATATATATATATATTAAATAATATATATTAAATAATATAATATATATATATATATGTTTATATATTTATATAAACTAGATATTAATAAAAAAAAACAAAACGCATTAAATAAAAATAATAAATAAATTTTAAAACTTTAAATTTGTTTTTAAAAGAACAAAACACAGCAGCCCACGGGTGGTACTGCGCACAGCCCACAGTACATAGGGTACTGTGGGCAGTGGGGTACGCAGCCCCCCACTGGCTACGCCCAGCAGCCTCGGCTGCTGTGCGCAGCCTGTGGTGGCTGTGTACAGCCACCACTTGGGCCTGCGGCCCAATAAAAAGAAATTTTATTTTATATTTTTTTTATATATATAATTTAATTTTACATTTATAATTTCATTTACTTTTAGATTTCGTTTTTTTTTTTTAATATAATTCGAAATCCAAAGCACGACTTGGTTTAAACAAATTCATTTTATTTATTCTTTCATTTATATAAATATTTTAATACGATTTCGTATTAAAACGACTTCGAAGTTAGCAAATTTCAATTAAATTTTACACATAAAATTTCGTACAATCACATATATAAAAATTTATTCTTTTTAAATAAACTGAAAACATACAGACACTAGAATTATATATATACATATATTTAAATAACTCAAATAGAATAATAATATATATATATTTGTTTATTTATGTTTAAAAATGTAGATATATTTAACAAGAGTTCCAACGCATTAACAAAATAACAGATCCTCCAAAAAAAATCCAATATAATAACAGATTTTTTTTTAATAAATCCAATAAAGATTTGGTACTTAAATACCTCTCACATTAAAAATGATTTTCCTTTCAAATGGTTACTTTCCAAACTAAGTTTCAATGAAGAAATTTTTCTTGAAGATACTATTATAATTTCCTACAGAAGGTTCGAGGGTTTAACACAATCAAGTTTTCTATTCACAGTTTCATTTTCAAAAGAAAATATAGGAATAAATTCCACAAACTCAACAACTAGATGTTATTTACACAACAATAAAATAACAGTAAATTTAAAGAATGAAACCTGGAGTCCTTCGCCTTGATGAAGAATTTCTTCTGTAGCCTCCTCTCAATCTCCTCCTGCAGCTCTCTTTTCTCGATCCTCTGCCTTCAATGTTCTTCTGAACAATCTTTCCTTTCCAATACCACAATAATTTTACCCCGAAAACCTCAAAAACTCGAAACTATCTTTCTTATTTTTCTTTTCTAGATCCAAAAACAACAGAGCAAAACTTGTGTGTGTGAATAATTCCCTCATAAAAATAATAAATCAAAGATAAAGATTCAATAAAGCTCTTCCGCTTTCTTTTTCAAAAAGCCTCTTTTCTTATTGGTCCTTTTCTCAGCTTTTAAAAGCATAACTTATCTACAATTTTAATTAAAAATAATTTATTTACTTCAGATATTATCTTCACATGATTTTCTAATTTAATATCAATAAAAAAAGATAATATCTAATTATTCTCAACAATATTAATTTAATTTAATTTCTCGCATTTTAATTAATTAAATACCTTTTAATTTACAATATATTTAAATTTAATATTTTTCTAACTCGAAATTAAATCAAATAACAATGCAACATTAATTAATTATTTTATGAAATACGATTAATTAATTAAACACTAACCAAGAATTAAATAAATACTCAACAGTGAAACTACATACAAGACAAAGACAAAACTTCAGTCATAACACAACGACTCACAATAGACGACGGACTTGGGACGGGGACACTTCCAAACCTACTCCCTTTTTCAACATTTTTACCCATTGGGTTAATTTATTGCTCACCCTTTCCTGCCGAAGCAAGTGGAATCGAGACTTATTCCTGCAATCCTGCATTCAACTAAACGTCAAGTAGCACATGTATATATATATAGTCAAACATCCTATCGTGAGAAGGAATTGCAGTGTAGCAGGGCACTCGTGAACGAGTGATGCTACACTGTCCTCTCACCTAATCTATTCTAACAATTATAATATCAATGGCAAGCTAACATTTCTAACCAAATTGATCATAAGATAACATGATATTTAACTACTGCATCATAACTAGAATTATTAAACCATTGCATTATAAACTAATACCGAATCCAAGTAACATGATCACCAAAGAATCATCACATCGACATATAAAACATTAATGAAAATCTATTTGAATAAACAATAATCCAAATCAACACACCGAGTATCATAAATCATACTAATAATGTCATATCAAATGATCATGTCCACTAAAGGAATAACAACATCATCAAACTTCAAACCAACCAAATCAAACCATAATAGTATCATCATAGTATCAACGTATCAAGTTAAAGCATAGAAATTAATAAGTCTAAACAGCATGAGGGGTATTACAAAATGCAAGAAAATGATGGAAAGTAATAAGACTAAAATAAAGTAAAGTAAAAATGATAAAGTTAAAGAGGATAAGAGATAGAAGACGCTCACAAAAACCCAAGTGATGGAGCCTCTAGTAGATGAATGTCTTCAATACCTGCATACATAAAATCTGGAGAAAATGTTGGGGCTATATAGGGGTTTGCCTTAGTCAAACCCTCATTTCGGTGTTCCCACCTCCACAAACAACCAAATAGATAGAGAGACATGAACAAATGATTGATAAAAGCAATCCTTGCTCGAGGAGGAGAACCGGGTGATCCCACAATAGTGGTTTACAATTTTTGGCCAAACTGGACACTGAAATTATTATTTTTAACTAAATATTCACATTTGGGCACCTATAGCAGCTAAACCGTGAGGAATTTGAAGATGATGCAAACTAGAGTCTCGTCAGATTTTGTTTATAGATTCTAAAAATATTTTTTTCAAAAATTTTTCAATCAGATTTCACTTTTTTTTCCATCTCCCACAAAAATTGGTTTTTTTCAGAAAACAACATTTTTAAAAAGTGACGCACACCGTATAATGCATAATTTTTTTTCCATGAAGGATAAAATTCTAATTCTTTCAAATTTAAATTTGTAACTCTAATATCTAGTTCTTCCATTTGGTTAGATAGTTTTTTATTGAATATTTTTTCTTTAATCAAGTTTCGAAGTCAAACCAATTACAATTCAGACATAATGCGACCGTATAACGCTTAACTTTTTTTGTATATATTGAAATTCATTTTTTTGTTGGTTGGATCAAGGACTTCAATATCTAGTGCACTCATATTTTTCAAAAAAAAAATTGATAATTTTCTATTTTTCCATGTGCAGAACAAAGACCCTCATTTTCGATGAAAAACCTATATTTAATAAAACTAAAAAAATAAATACATAATAAAACCAAAACTTATTAAAATTATATTTGTTGGATAGCTCGTTCTGAGATCTACTTGATTCTAGTTGGTTTTGTGAAGATTCCTCCATTTTCATCCTCAACTCGAGCTTCGATGTGCCAAAATTTAGGTTTTTTTAAATCTCGGGGGGGATGAGGGATAAGGGGGGTTCGTATGAACCCCTTTCCAATGATTTTTTTTTTTTTGGTGGCCAAATTCAAAAGGGGTTCGATTGAACTAGTAGGTTCATACGAACCCCCAAAATCATATTTTTTTGACTTGGGGTCATTTTTTATGAGTTTTCCTTCCTCACTTGAATTGTAAACCACTATTGTGGCTTCACCCAACCTGTATCACAAAATATAGATGCAATAGGTATGGGAT
Source organism: Sequoia sempervirens (assembly GCA_007258455.2). Lineage (NCBI taxonomy): Eukaryota > Viridiplantae > Streptophyta > Pinopsida > Cupressales > Cupressaceae > Sequoia > Sequoia sempervirens. The sequence goes on along the minus strand of VDFB02383467.1, from coordinate 22,162 downwards.
GTGTGAAACCACAATATGCTCACAAGCACAAGATAAAGGAGATGTTAGTTGGAAGGCTTAAGGAAGCCAAAGAGAGAGAGAAATAGCTATGAGAGCCAAAAGGGTTGCAAGGATTGCTATGAGAGATTGAAAGAGTTGTAAAGAGAGCTTGAAAGTCATGTTGTAGCAAGTGAGGGAATTTTACAAGCAAGAGCAAGATGGGAGAATGTTTGAGAGAGAAGCCAAGAAATAGAAGAGGGCCAAATGATTTGAAAAGACAACTTTTAAAGAGGGAAAAGAAGCTTCTTGAGTCGTTACAAGGCATCTCCAGATATTACCACTGAAAAAACTTGCTAACAAGTGGAAAACATGCTCAGAAACAATTGTTTGAATGTTGAAATGTTGTAGGATGCTAGCGCGGTGTGTATATTTTTGTGCAACACACTAGTGTCCGAACACATCATGCTACAAAATGACATGAACAGGAAAATCACAAAGTTTGATGCAAAGCTGACACACAAAGATAGCTGCTGAAAAGGGGTTTTTAGCATCCTGAGAAGGGAAAAAGGCTGATGTAGGGGCTAAAATGAGCCTACACAAGTGCTAAGGGAGTGGACACTAAAGTGGATACAAGAATGTATGTGAAATTTCAAGGGGTGCAATTTTATGACATTACACATCAATAAAAGAAATTATCTTGGGTAGGAAAGTGTATATAGATAAGTAATACATCATCTAAATTTAATAATTGTATACTTGTATTTAGATAAAAAAATCATATGTATAAAAGGTGAGAGACTAATGGAGGGAAAAAGAGCGAGAGTGCAAAATTTTGTAGAGAGGAGATGGGAGACTAGGTTGACAGGCGTAAAGGTTGTCACTGAAGATGCAATCGAGGGCTTAAGAAAGGATTCGGCGGCAACCCAACATAGCTCGCTCCAAACTATTGATCTAATGGTGGAGGTTGCAGGGGAGTGTTTAATGCTAGAAGAATTGGCGATCATTTCCAGGGTGGCAAGACCTAAATCTGGAAGAAGCAAAATTAGATCATGGGTAGAAGATAATTAAAAGCGGGTGGAAAGCGTAAAATTCATGCCAAAAGGTTTTTTCATTGTTGTGTTTCAATCTGCAGAGGCTAGGGAGGAGGTCCTTGAGCATGGGGTCTAGAAAATGGATGGATTTCCATTATATAAGCAAAAATAGAACCCTAATTTTGACGCCACAAAGTATGACCGTTACGATCGGCCTGTGTGGATTCGGCTGTACAACTTTCCCTTAGAATACTAGGCTGAGGAAAGTTTGGTAAAAATTGGTCAATCCCTGGGGATGCTGGCCAACACTGATATTGGCATAATTGAGGGGGAATCATATGTGTATGCTCAACTCCAGATTGCCATAGTGAGAAGAATACCAACAAAGATTATATTATGCGTAAGAGGAATGTTCTGGATTCAGTCAGTGGAGATTGAAGAAGAAAATCATTTTTGTTTAAACTGCAGGAGGGATCATGACTCGAGTAGCTACAAGAGGCCTAAGAAAAGCTGGAAGGTTTGGCACCCAAAGTTCTAGACATCCCCTATGCTAACTGTCCAAGTGAATGTCAAGAGCGATGAGATTGGTGAACGATTAGACAATGCGATCGATTTAGATGTGCCTGCAGCAATGGGGTCAGGGGACTTAGGATTCCCTTCGGATCTAGATAGGTTGGCCTTGGTTCCTCAATCGGATGCTCTCTTTGATCTAGAGGAAGGATTTTCCTTGGGTGGTGAGGAGGCTAGTGAAGAAGAGGATGTTCTGGACATAATCGACCCATGAAACATCAGTCAGTTGGTAGGCGCTCGATTGACAAGGCTAAGAAAATTCGAGGCCGTAAATTTGGTAGGAAAAAGAGGGAGGAGGAAGCTAGGGAGCAAGGGTACAAGAGTATAAAGGAATTCTTTACATCCAAGGGAGGGAAGGCCTCCCTTGGACATCCATGAAGATCTTAACATGGAAATGTCAGGGGATTAGTTTCCCTTGACAAGAGACGCTTGGTTAAGAATCATTTAGAGTGTACAAAGGAAGATGTCATATTGCTCCAAGAAACTAAGATTAGTGTTGAAGAAGGTGGAAATTTTTTAAGATACTGCAAGCTATGGAAAGGCTTTGTCATGGATGTTGTGGGCTTGGCTAGGGGCTTGGGAATTCTTTGGCTGTAAAATAGGGTGGATGTCGAGGTTTGGTGTCACAATCAAAAATTAGATTTTTGGTTGGGTGAGTTGTAGATTGGTGGATGTTGGCTTCCCACTAGTAAATGTGTATGGGCCTTGTAGAATGGATGAGAAGGCATAGGTGTGGAATGAAATTAGGTATGTTTTGGAGCTATTGGGCAATAACATGGTGATTTTGGGTGGCGATTTTAATGCTATCTTGGACTTGAAAGAGAAGAGCAGGGGTTTGCAAAAGGAGAACAAGGATATTTTAGATTTCAAGGAGTTCGTCTCATTATTGGCACTAGTGGAACAATTGAAGGGATAGATTCACAAATATCTCTGAGTGGATAGATCAGTTCCTTGTTGGTGTTGGGTGGCTTGCAAGTGAGTTCTCTTGCATTTATGCGGTCCTCCTGATAGCAGTCTCAGATCATGATCCGATAGAACTAAATATGAATTTAAGTGAAATACCTGTGAATAAATATTTTAAATTTGAGTCAATGTGGTGGTGGGATTCAATTTTAATAAATTTGTTAAAGGATTGGTGGGAGGAGGGCGTTGTGCATGGCGGGACTCCCAGCTATCGGATTGTAAATAAAATTGGCTTCATCAAGGCAAAATTAAGGGATTGGAACTGGTCCTACTTTGGGGACATTTTCAAGGAAAAGTATAAGGTTGAAGTGGAGTTGAAACAACTTAATTAGTTTGTGATAAGCAAAGGGATGACGATCAAGGAATTTGAGCACAAGAAGGAGTTGATGCAATGGCATACTAAATTGTTAGCCCGAGAGGAAATGTACTAGAGAGACAAGGTGCATGAGGTATGGCTCAAGGATGGCGAATCAAAAAAAAAAATTCCATGCTATAACTCAAGCGAGAATATCTCAAAACATAATTGAATCAATAAAGAAGTTGGATGACACCATTATTTCAAACTGCATCGGGTTGGAGGCTAAAGTGGTGGCCCATCTATCATCCTTACTCATGGCTTCAACTAGTGCGGGCAATGTTGATTGGTCAATTTTGGAGGATATTCCAAAAACTGGTAAGCGAAAAAGACAATAGGAGGATTTTGGAACCATTCACAAAAGATGAGATTCAAATTGACACCTTTGGTCTCAGCCCAGAGAAAGCCCCAGGTCCAAATGGGATGTCGGTGAAGCTCTTTCAGAAAGGATGGGAGTTTGTAGCAGAAAATATTTGGAACTTTATAGAAGACATTAGGAAGAGAAAAAAAATTGTGAATGATATAAACAATACAGTGATCATGTTGATACCTAAAAAGAGTGAGTGTTCTTCCATACTGACTATTAGCCTATTTCGTTGTGTAATTCCATTTACAAGATAACAGAAAAGGAATTGGCTAACAGGTTGAAACCGATGAATTCACTAATATCAGAAGAGTTGAATGGATTCACTATGGGAAGGCAGATATTGGACTGCATAATCATGGCAGCAGAAACCATCCACATCATCTCTTCTAAAAATTTAAAAGGAATGTTGATTAAACTTGATGTGAGAAAAGCTTATGATCGAGTCAATTGGCTCTTTTTGTTTGAGGTTTTTAAAAGGTTATATTTTTCACAAGGGTGGGTGGATTTGATCTAGACATGCATCTCAACACCAAGGCACTGTGTTGTTGTGAATGGATCACTATGTGGCTTCTTTGAAGCCTCAAACAGGTTATGCCAGGGGGACCCATTGTCCCCATTCCTATTCATGCTCATGGCTAAGGCTATGAGAAAACTCTTCAAAAGGTTGAGGGAATCTAGATTATGGAAGGGAATTAGGATTGTAGAGGATTTGGATAGCATGACCCATTCGCAGTTTGCGGATGACACGCTTCTCTTCGATGAGGCATCGATATGGGAATAAGAGGTAATTGGGATGGCACTAGATAAGTACATTAAGGCCTTGAGTCAGGTTCTCAATAAAGAAAAATCAGTGATATTCTTCTTCAACACGAAGAAGGCAATGCAGAGGAAAATTGCAAATAAATTTGGCTTCTCAATTGCTTGCCTCCCATTGAAGCATCTGGGGTGCCGCTCTTTCAAGGTAACTTTGTAAATCATAATATTGGGAAGAGGTTTTCAGTCTATGCCATAACAAGGCTAAAGCATTGAAATGTAATTGGTTGTCCTTTCTTGGGAGAATCCAGAAGATCAAGTTAATTTTGGTAGCCATCCCAATTTATGCAATGTCGTGCTTTAAATTGTCAAAAAAAGTAATTGGCTGTTTGGAAGGTTTCTTGAAAAAATTCTTATGGGAAGGCTCAAAGGAGGTTAGGAGAATTCTGCTTGTTGGATGAGACATTGCTTTCCTTCACAAGGAGGAAGGGGGTGCGAGATTATGCCACATGGAAATGGTGAATAAGGCATTGGGTGCAAAGCTCTATTGGAAATTGATCAAGGAACCCGAGAAATAGTGGTGTAGGATAATATAGAACAAATACTTGGACAATAGGTTCCCAAAGAGAATAGTGATGATGGCCAATAGAGGTGATGGGTCATCCATCTGAAAATTTATTTGGGAGTGCAGACGGATTATCTTAGATCATGTATCTCAGAGAGTTGGCAACGACAAGACAACACTCTTCTGGTGCGATTCATGGGAAAATCATGCCTCCTTGTTTGAAGAACTCAGTGAAGCAAGTTAGATCACAAAAATGGAAGAAAATTTTGGAACAAGGGTGGTGGATTATGACCCTTGATTCACCATTTTCTCCTATAAATACTTCTCATTTTGGAGAGAAATAGATCCACTTCCATTAGAGAAAAGTTATTATAGTGAAATTTAGAGGTATATTCATGAGTATCTTTAGCATTTTAGTATCATCTTAATTATCTTTTTCATCCATTTTAGCATCATTTTTAGCTTAGGGTTACATCCATTTTCATCAACATTTATCAATATTATCCATTAGAAAGGTTGTTTCCATTTAGGGATTGGGAAAGGGCTATCATTTCACATTATATGTGACACCAATTCCTTAATGGGATGACGTTTGGAGTTTTAAATTAGGTTTACTTTATGTATTTATGGTTTATTTCATGTTTTGTTTAATGGTTGCTTGGTTTGAAGCTTTCAAGAATTTCATTGGGATTATAGCTTAACTAACTAAATTTGGCTTAATTTTGTATGAATCTAGTAGATATAGGTCATGTTATGATTATAATCACATAAATGATACATATATGCCATATGTAACCCTAAATGAAATGCAAAACAAGATGATGCAAAATATAGATATAGGGCTTTAAGGATCTCCAAATAAAAAAAGTATGATGACAATTTCACCAAAATGAAATGTTGGGAAAGAGGATCCCCAACAATAATAGGTTTTGTATATTAGTGTAGAACTTATGGGGATCTTAATAGTTATCTTTCCCTAAGGGAATTTCATTAGGAAATATGTCACAAGGTGTAAATATTGACTTTCAACCTCAATGGAGAATCAATCAAACCTGGATCTCAGTCCTTATGATGATAGGTAAGATCTAAGATTAAATTGAAATGATTTGAATCACTAAAAATAAATGAACAATAAGATATAATACATGAAATGCAAATTATTTAAAGTAAAAAAAATGGAATGAAACTTTGTAGGAATATCTAAGAAGGGTTTGGACAATGTACCTGTCACTAAAATTTTATTTTGAGGCTTGTTGAAAGACTAGTTCACCCTTGGGTGAATGGGTCTTGGTTAGGGCTTCTGAAAACACTTTTTATAGTCCTATGATGCTATATCTTGGATTTTTTTTGGCACATGTCCCACTATCAAAATGTCATAAATAAATTCGACAACTTAGTTTTTGTGGCTTGACAACAATGATGATAATTTGTGCAACAATGCAAAATTTCTCCTTTTAGATTTATTCAATCCTTCTTCAACCTATAATTTGTACATACACAAAGAGAAAAAAAAATTGTTTGAATGGGGGTTTTCCTTAGTCAAACCCCAAGTTTGGTAATTAAACCTTGGTAGAAAGATAATGACAATGGAGAAGGAAATGATGAATGAACAATACTTGCTACAACACACCAACCCTTCAATGGCTTCCCTTAGAGGATTGAGACAAACACATCTCTCCAAGGAATTTGATTTTATTTTTCTTGATGGATTTGGATACTTGAAATGCTTGGATGCTTTAGGATAAAAAATGCATGTTAGCCTTCACAAGATGACATGAACACACATAAGCTTGAACATGATGTTAGGATCTTGATTGCTACAACAAATGACTGATAAATTTGCTCTTGAATGCTCTTGACAATAATATTTTCTCAATAGGATATTGTGCTAATGCAACTTAAGTGTTCTTCCTTTTCAAATGATAAAAATACTATGTATTTATAGGCGTTTATCTAATTTCCCAAAAAATAGATTCCAAAAGTTGACAATTACAAGTTGAATTTGAATCAATAAAACATCGCCAAAAACATATTTAAAAATGGGTCTTAGGATTTAAAGGTGACCCCATCCACCCTTGGCTGAATGGGCCCTAGCCTATAAGTCCAAAACACACATGATACAATGTGATTTAATTATTGAGGAGAAACTTCCTCTCCTAACTACCTGAATAACCAAAGTTAACTTCCCCATTTTTGCCACCCTTTTGTCTGTAGATTCTAAAAATATTTTTTTCAAAATTTTTGGAATCAGATTGCACTTCTTTTTCCATCTCCCACAAAAATTGGTTTTTTTTCAAAAAACAACATTTTTAAAAAGTGACGCACACCATTTAGCGCATAAATTTTTTTCCTTGAAAGATAAAATTCTAATTCTTTCGAATTTAGATTTTTAACTCCGATATCTAGTGATTCCACTTGGTTAGATAGTTTTTTATTGAATATTTTTTCTTTAATCAAGTTTCAAAGTCAAATCAACTACAATTTAGACATAATGCAACTGTATAACGCATAACTTATGTTGTATCTATCAAAATTGTTTTTTTTTTGTTGGATCAAGGACTCCAATATCTAGTGCACTCATATTTTTTTTTAAAAATTTGATAATATTCTATTTTTCCACATGTACAGAACAGAGAGTTTTGTTTTCGGTGAAAAACCTATATTTAATCAAACTTAAAAACAAATAGATAATATAATAAAAAAATATTAAAATTATATTCGTTGGATAACTCGTTTTGAGGGAAACCTTATACCAGTTGGGTTTCTAAGATCTCCATTTTCATTCTCAAATCAAACTTCGAAGTGTAAAATTCTGAGCAATTTTGGTGCTTGAGAAAATGTGGGTGAAAATAAGTGGGTTCGGTCAAACATCTATTCGGTCGAATGAAAAAATAATGTTCGGTCGAATAGGGGTTCGACCGAACCCATTTAACATACAATAAAAAATAGATTTGAATGGGGTTCAGTCAAACATTCTAAAAATGTTCGGTTGAACCCCCTCTATTAAAAATTAATATTTAATATTAATATAAATGTAAATTATATTCTTTTTAAATGATGACTTGAGAGAGAGATATAGAGGGAGTGGGAGAGAAAGGGTGAGTAGGGGTAGGATGGAGATACTTGAGAGAGAGAGATGGGGGAGTGGGAGAGAGATAAAGGGTAGGGGGTATAAGGGTTTAGGGTTTAAGGGTTAAGGGTAGAGGGGAGAGAGGGGTAGGAGGGAGAGACTTAAGAGAGAGAGGGGGAGTGGGAGAGAGATAAAGGGTAGGGGGTCCTAGGGTTTAAGGGTTAAGGGTAGAGGATTTCAAGAGGGAGAGTGGGTAGGAGGGAGAGACTTTCAAGAGAGAGGGGGGGAGTGGGAGAGAGATAGAGGGTAGGGACTAGAAGGGTTTAGGGTTTAATGGTAGAGGGGAGAGGGGGTACAAGGGAGAGAATTGGGAGAGAGAGGGGGGGAGTGGGAAAGAGATAAAGGGTAGGGGGTGTACAAGGGTTTAGGGTTTAAGGGTTAAGGGTAGAGGGGAGAAAGGGAGAGGGGGTAGGAGGGAGAAACTTAAGAGAGAGAGGGGGGGAGTCAGA